>JAKSZT010021197.1:803362-832000 GCA_026826555.1 Tolypeutes matacus | reverse complement strand
GATGACCCCACAGGTACCTGGACGACCCCATGGGAAATCAGATGACCCCACAGGCACTGGATGATCCCATGGGAAATCGGATGACCCCATAGGCACCTTGATGACTCCATGGGCAACTGAATCACCCCATGGGCATCTGGATGAGCATATGGCCCTCAGCATGATCCCACGGGCACCTGCATGACCCCCTGGCACCTGCATGACCCGAGGGACACTCAGAACTTGGACTGCCCCAGGGAGTGGGTCAGTCTTTTATACTCAGTGCCAGTCACTTTTTGGCTACCAGCTGCCTGGGAGTTGGGGGCCTGGGGTGCCGGTGGGCCATGGGCATCACCTCTGCAAGGAGGCAGCCCCTTTCAGCCAAGGGCAGGGGAATGGGCAGCTGTGAGCCTTTAGCAGTGAGAGTCCGTGCAGCTGGGGGATGGGGCTACCACCTCTAGACCAAATTTGCAAAGTACCCAGGTAACATAAATGTGTTGTTTTAAGCTGGTTTAGCATATTTGATTTAAGAAATACTCTCATTGTCTATTCCCCCCTGAGGGCTCCCCCATCTGTTTGCTCATTGTTTTTGCTCATTTTTTTGCTCGTTGTTTGTACTCGTTGTCTCCTTGTTGTTTTTGCTTGTTGTCTGCTCATTGTTTGTCTTCTTTAGGAGGCACTGGGAACCAAACCCGGGACCACCTATGTGGGAGGCAGGTGCTAAACTGCTTGGACCACCTCAGCTCCCCCATTGTCCTCTTTTAATATCTGTTTCATCATAAGTCAAATGAGAAGATGCAGGAACATAGAAAGAAGACAAAATAGGATATTTCATTAAACATTTTAAAAAATGTTCCCTTCTGATGAAAAGTTTTACATTTTTATGGTAAAATAAATCAGCCTTGATTTTTATAATGGCTTCCTGACATTTCTTTACATTTTATCATCCACATTTAATCTATAGTTTATTCTTGCCCAATTAAAAATCCTTGATAGGTCTTTTTAATTTCTCTTAATATGCAGGTTTTCCCTCCATCCCTACTTTCCCTTGAAATTTGTTGTTGAAGACCCCGACTGATTGGCCTGTGCCGTGCACTTCGGTTAGGAATTTGCTGTCTGCACACTCATGGTATAGCTCAACATGCTTTTCTGAAACCTCAGTGTTTCCTGTACATTGGTAGTTGGATCCAGAGGATCAGAATTTCATCTCTTTGGCAAGTTTAGAAGAGGTGTTATGTTCTTTCACTGGGACGCATAGCAGTTCTGCCTGTCTACTTTTTTTTTTCTTTTCAGTTTAGGAGATTATAAACTGGCCACATTATAATTCTACTATTTTGATTTTACTCATTAGCTGCAACATTTTTATAAGGTGCTGCTGCTTCTCCTCTATCACTAAGTTGATTTGTGGTACAGTTTGTACAAATGCTTGATATTCCTTTTCTTTACCAAATTTCTTTGTCCTCCTCAAAAAGTTTAAAAAACTGATTTGTTTTTTAAAAATATAATTATGAACTCATGGATTTAGATCTGTTTGAGCTTTCATTTATTATTGAAGTTCAAATTGTCCCATCTCACCAATGAGAACCTATTCCTGGGTCTTTTTGACATGACCCCAGTGATCTTTGAAAGCTTTCTTTCTATCTGGAATGACAAGATGCTCCAGGTTCATCTTGTATATTTTCTGCACCAGATCTGTAATAAACTATTTTCCCAAAAAGTCCTGGTTTCTTTTAATGGGAAATTGTATTTCCAGACCAAGCCTGAGCTCTAGGGATGCCCAATGATACCAGGCTATTGTTTCTAGGCCTTTTCAGTGGACAGAGCCAGGGAAGTTCTACCTCTACCTCCACCTCTACACATTCTCCATCATCTATGTTTATCTATATCCATATATTCCCCATTTCTACCTATATATATATCCATTTCTATCTTTATCTCTAGCATATCTGTATCTGTATTTATCTATTTCTATCTATGAGACAAATGATCTTGTGAGTTCATGCTAATATATCGAATTCAAATTCAGGATTACTGGGTTTTTACTGAACCTTTTCTGTAGTACATCTGTCTCTTGCCTTCCACTCTGAGAATCTGGTTCTCAAGGGCACAGGGATGATAGAATCAGAATATCTCATGATGCTTCTTTTGATTTACCCCATTTTGCCTATACAGCAGAATTAGAATAAAAACTACCAGTTGTGATAATTGAAAACAGTTATTGCAGAGGAAGGGAGGTTTTAACCCCTGTCCTCTTCAGAGTTTTTCAGTGTAGAAGGATAGCTTATCACATCTGCCTTTGGGAACACTAAATCTGTTATAACAGATTCATAATTCAGAAAGATATTGAGGGGCTAGAAATATTAGTTAACACAAATATGATGAAATTGTAATGAGGATAAAAATGAAGGTCAGAATTGTAATTTGGTTAAAAAATTCAGCTATATAATTTCAGGGTAGGAAAGTGAAAAAGACCCCAAATGGGGAAAAGGTTAGTATTAAAGCAAACCGAAACCAAAAACAACAACAGAAAAAAAAACACCACCCACTGATATGCACCAAGAATATGAGACTGCTGAAACAAACAAAACCCAACCCTTGGATTTTCAGGTGTCTTTCTAGAAGACTAGAGTCTGTGGGAGCCACATTGGCCAGGCAATATCCACATTCAGTCTCAGGTTTTGTACCAAAGTATGGGCATTGACCCTCGAGATGGTTCAGAGATAGTAACTCTGATGATAAAAACTCTGTACATCATGTCACATGAGAAGCAGGTGAGGAGGCTGAGGATGGAGAGGACTCCATAGCTGTAAGACAAATGCCTTTAAATACTCGGGAAGGATCTTCTGTGGAGGAAGGTGTGGAATTTTTGGCAGTGCTTGAGATGATCAGTCTAGTGCCATGGGTGTAAGTTACAGGGAGGCAAAATCCTACTCCACTGTTGGAAGGTGGTTCCTAACCATGGTGATTGTCCAACAGTGGGGTGGGTGGCTTGTCCAAGTCATGAGCTTCCCCATCTATACAGTTATTTAAACCATTTTTGAAGGTGAAGTCATATTGTTAACTCTTAATACCCTGCTGTTCCATTTGCTGTGTAATAATAGCAAGGGAGAGACTGAATTTTTTTATGGCAAA
This sequence comes from Tolypeutes matacus, assembly GCA_026826555.1. Lineage (NCBI taxonomy): Eukaryota > Metazoa > Chordata > Mammalia > Cingulata > Chlamyphoridae > Tolypeutes > Tolypeutes matacus. The sequence goes on along the minus strand of JAKSZT010021197.1, from coordinate 828,889 downwards.
TAAACAGGATTGTGAACTTATTTTGGGGAATTTAATTCCCAGGGAGTTGTCTCTCTTGGATACCAAGTCAGAAGACACTGCCAGTTGGGATTTGATTTTATAATCACAGAAGTGATTAATTATATGGTTGTTGGTATTTCATCAGAGACACAGCTCCTAAGAATTAAACTTTCTGATAACAGCTATGTTGCAGCAAATCTTGTTGCAGATCCTCTGCAACAAATGCATTGGACAGGATTCCTCCAACTTGCTTTGTCTTCAGATGGCACTGTTGTTGGGATTGGTTATGGCACCGTTGGGAATTGATTAGTTCTGTTTCTGGCTGTCTTGGGCCTTTGAAACCATTGCGACTAAGGAGTTCTCAACTTCAGAAAAGGTGGAGAGAGTTTGAGCTGGGGGTGGGCCATTGAATGAAAAGACATCAAACATCAAGCTGCAGCAGGTTCTGGAGGTGACATCTTCTTGGATGACGGACCAGGCTTGGCAACCTGGGATGTCACCCAAGCTGGCCTTACCCAGGGACCTAGGCTTCCGACTTGCCTACTGATTGTTTCTTCTGTAATCAGTGGGGAAAATATCGTACTTCTGAGCCACTTTGGCATCAGGTTTATTTAGGGCCAGACTGAGAATAAAATGGGCTGTAGAGCTTCTCTTCTCATAAAAATGTACTCTCTGTGCTCAGGGAGGTTGCAGTCTAATTGGCATCAGCTCTGCAGGTGTGGTGAGATAAATTTAATTGAGGAGATATATACTAGCAAACTACATGGAGGGATAGTAGTTAGCAGTTTATATTGCAGGTCCCTGTTAGGTTTTGCTCTCAATGCTATCCTGTGTTTTATCATAAGTTAGACCTCCTTGTGTCTCCATTACAAATACCAATACTAGAAAAATCAGTACCACAAAAGATTCCTGAATTTGTCAGTCATGGAATTTCCAAATCATACGTAATAACTACAAATAGTTGTGAAACAAATGTATGTAAATAAAACTTTCCTACCTTAAATGTACTGGCCATTTAAATTCATTTGTAAAAAAAAAAAACTCAGAAAGAAACTCTCTAGTATCTTGCTTTGTCTTTTGTGGATCCGAGAAAATTATGTTCTTAAGCTAATCCATTCCTGTGCATGGAAGCCTATTGTGTGTGGGGCCTTTTGGTTAGATTCAGTTAAGAGATCCTTTGATTGCATTAGACTCAGTTATGTGACCTTGATTAGATCACTTGATTAAATCACTTTTGATTGGACTGTATCAGTAAGACATGACCCTGTTGGGTCTCCACCCTCCTATATAAACTGAGAACACACAGAGAGACACAGGAAAGGGAGTTCTGCCATTTTGACCTGACCATATGAGAGAGGGGAATCCAGGTTCACCTATAGCTACAGAAAGACACAGAAGCTCCTAGAGGCTCAAGGAGATGAGGCCCAGGGAGAGATGCTCGATTGCCTATAGCTAAACTCGAGGAGAAAGTAGAGAGAGACTGGCAGACCCATCATCTTGCCGCAGGACATGGCAGGATCTACCAGCAGCTGACCTTTGGTGAGAAAGCATCCTTGATGATGCCTTGATTTGGATATACTCACAGTTTCGGAACTGTAGGCTTTTACTTCAAATAAATCCTCTTTATAAAAGCCAACCCATTTCTGGTATTTTTGCATAGGCAGCCTCTGGCATTCTAAGACATCTGGTATTATTATTCAAAAGGTAGAAAGGCAGCTGAGAGGCAACCTTTCTCAGAAGCTGAGGCTGAGCAGAGGCTCAGGAAGTGCTGCCTTTCTACTAGGCAAGCAAGAGGCATTGTGAGGCTGGCTGTTCCTGGCCCCCAGGTAGAGTTTCTGCTAGTTTTCTGTTCCACCCCCTCATAGTCCCCATTGATTTATCTGCTGAGCTCCTTTTTCCCCACAGGAGGAGACACGTGGGTAGCGTATAAAAACCCTAATTCTGCATTAAGGCTTGCCTTTAAGATTTGCGTGTTGAATGTGCATCGCAGGTATTGGCGTATAGAGGGAGGGTGTGGGGAAAGCAGCACAGCTTTAAAGTTCTGGGCACCCAAGCAGCCCATGTTAAAGGAGCTGCTTGTTCATCCAGAAGATCTGCAACGTGGCCACAGGGCATCCCCTCCGGAGTTCACTCAAAATATGCTTCCCAATTAAAATGCCTATTTCTTCTATCATTTTAGTATACACAATATGCAAACCTTTCCAGCGGCGATTCTAGGAAGGGAGAGATACTGGTTTGAAGAAGAATGCATCCATCTTTCCTTATAAAGCTTGAAGGGCTTCTTTCTGCACCTCATTTTGGGGGGTGGCTTCTTGGCTTTAGGTCCAAGCCCCAGTTGGGGCAGCCTGTGTGCCAGGCATCTCAAGCCAGGTTTGTCTTGTCCCATCCACCAGAAGCTCAGGACGCCACTTTTCTGGGCCTCTCCGTGCGAGTTCACCCAGAAGCTTTGAGTCCAGGTCATCTCCTGGGTAGCAGAACACTGGAAAATCTGAGTGCTGTCATCACCATGCTTGTCCACGTGAGGTGTCATCACTGAAGTTAACACTGCAAAGACAGAGCTGAGAAGGGCCTGTTATGACAACCTGGATGGATGAGAAATAATGATTGCATGTTTCCCTCTGGGCCTCTCTCCTGGTGGATGTCGGTTTCAGGTCCTGCCATCCTCTCTGTGGGTCTCCTTCTGCCCCGGGAGAGCAGGGCAAGGCAGAGCGAGGAGTGCTGGCTCTTATTTCTGTCAGGAAGGGAATTGGCAAGTCTTGACTGTGTGGTGATTTCATGGGCAAGGGGAACATAAATGTGTAATTGTTACCCACAGAGGTGGGTGGGTAAAGATGTGTATTCGGAATACAATTTGTGAGCTTATGTATGAGTAGGATGGAGAGGCCATCTTTTGGATTTGTCATAGTCCCTTTGCTTTGTGCACCAAGGTAGCTGATCAGGCTGGTTCCATGTTGTCCTGGTTCACCTAGGTCTGTAGGTCTGTGGTTTGGGCCTGATCATCTCACAGTGCGTGTGGGAGTATCTCTTGGTTGTTTGGCGCGTGAGTCAAAATTTTACTTTCACACGATTTTGTCAGTTTTGTGTTCTAGTGATGCTATTACTGAAAGCTTAGTGGAGTCCAAACAGACCTTCCAAGTGGCGCTTTGGATTATAGAAATAAAGTCTGTAGACAGAGGGAGCACAGGGATGTCATGGAGCTGCCATTGAGGAACCAGAGAGCCATGTAGGGAGTTGTCTGGCTTTGGACTTCCTGCCCTGACCAAACACAGCCAAGGTGACCTTGGGATCCAGATCTCCTGGCTGCAGCTATGACCTTAGGAGAGATGGAAACACATCTTGCAAGAGAGATTGGATACAATTAGAAAGTTCACAGGGTGAAAGTAGCAGAAAACACCTTGACAAATTTCACTGCATGGAAACCAATTTAATAAAAGTGAGAAAGGGATAGAAAGATGATCAACATCATACATTATTCTGGAGTGCGTATTTATTTGTGCTAAGGACAGGAAGGTTCCGTCTAACTCCCCTTAGGAAAGTTATACCAGAAGTCAATGGATCACTAGATATGAGCTGGTTGGACTTTTGTGCCTTTAAAGAAGAACTTAACTGGAAAACTACTATTTAAAAAAATTTTTTTTCTTTGCTTGAGCTGTGAGAATGTGACTCATCTTTTGGGAAAAAAATAATCATGTTTCTAACCAGTTCTGTGTGCTGTAGTTATTAGGTTAATCATAGAAATGTCTATCTTGTAGTACAGTTGAAAGGTGGTTGGGTGGGTAGGCTACTAGTTGCTTCATTTAATGAAAGTCTCTGGGCTGCACCAAAGGAAAATGATAGTATAAATTAAAATGTGAACTTCTCAAGTTGTGTGTATGTGTTTTAATTATTGCAGCACCAAAAAATGGCTTTGTCTAAACAAAACAAGACCTGCTATGCATCAAGTCAGAGGAGCCTGGGAGTCAGCTCTGAGGATGGTTTTGCATTTTTAACTCTCACATTATCTTTGGATTAGTGTTGGCTTCTGACCTTGGCTCCCAGGAAGTGTTTTGACAGCTAACAATGATAATGCCAGTCCTCATTTCCATGATAAAATATGTAGTGTCAGAAGTAGTACCGTAATAAAAATCAAATAAGTATTGGTTGTGGTTTCATAGATACCTTAAGTCTTTGTAATTATAATCAGTCTCATTTTTAAAATGTGAAACATTTTAATTGCTAAATTAGCAGCACTAGAGTGCTCTTTTACATGGAATCTAAAGACAGCTTGACACTACTTTTGGTGATGCTTGGCTGTAGTAACAGCCACTAAATAATTCCATGTACTATGCATGCTCTTTGCTGCATCTGTATGGGACCCAATCTTGTCAGTAGAGATTAAAACAAGTAAAGGTGCGTTTTATTCTGAATTTTGAAAGATTAGCCTCAAATATGCTGAGGTCATATAAATGTTCTATTCCAGAAAGTAAGTAAAATGAGTTTTAATGTATATCAAATGAAAACATTATAAAATAGTATCTGTAATATGATGCTAATTTTGTTTAAAAATGTATATGAATAGTCAACTGATCTGAATAATACATGCCAAGATATTAATATTGGTTGACTTTTGGTGATGGGTTGTAAGCATGAATTTTAAAAATTTACCTATCTGTATCTTCCATTCTTTTCCACAGCAAACCTTATTGCCTTTTTTTTTTACATAAAAAATGTTCTTTAATGACAGGAATTTTATTTTTTGTGTAGGGGTACACGTTGAGGTACTGTGGATGTAAAATGTATACAAGTAGCAAGTACATTAAAAAAAATCCTTGGCACGTTGTTTTCTAGTTCCTGCTACCTAAAGATGGTGATGCCCTGAACAGTACTATATGTATGTGCAGGGGTTGTTTAGTAATTCCTTGTTGAAGAAAGGGAGGAAAGAAGCAAGCAGGTGATGTTAAACTGAGTGTTTTAAAGGGTGCCAATTGTGTATTTGAAGTGCTGTAGAGAGTGGACACAGAGGAGTGCAGGCTGATGTCCTTCTCTGTAAGCAACTTGCAGTCTGGTTGGGGAGTCTGGTTGAACTCCCAGAGCAATTACTGAATAATGCAGTTGTGGTGTGCAGTTAAATTGTACAGTACAGGTAAGCAGAAAGCTGCTAATGGTGTAACCCAAGAAGGTGAGTGTAGAGGAGCTAAGAATCTGGGAGATGCTCCTGTCATGCCTTGTTTTATTCCTCCCTCAGGAGAGGAGCAGGACTGTCTCTGAAATCTTCTCCTGCACATGGCACTCACCATGCTCCCAGCCTGAATTCTTTTTGCTCTTTACTTCTAGTGTTGGTTCCACAAGAGCGGCTAAAATAGAAAACTCCATTAACTAAGCATGGTGCTGTCTTCTCATAGATAGTTGAAAAACTTTATTTCCCTCCTCTGTCTTGATGAAGCCAGCATAGGATGGATGCTGGGGTATGGGAAGCATGACTGTTGACTCCAGGACAAAGCCAGAGTTACATAATAGTAGTCACTGTTAGGAAATGACAGTTGTCGATATTTGTCGTGCGCTGTGGTGCATTTTGATTTCGTAATGAAGCACCCTCTTCACCCTTTGTGTATATGAAAAATCCAAAGGTGTCACTTGGGCACTGTGAGAAGAAAGCCTGTATGTGTAAGTTTCTCCACTGACAGCACCAGGGTGGTAGCTAGACTTGGGAAAATGTCATGAGTAGATTGATTTGATACTGAAATGTATTTCCTGTAAAAGCCCATTAGATTGAGGTCATTCTGTTTAAAGGGCTGCCTGTCTCCAAGTGACAAGGATTTCCTGATTGGGTTTTTATTATATTTTTGGTCATAAAGATACACTGAGTATTTGGAATTCAAAGTAAATATCTGATCCTGTAAGTCCTGAACTCTCAGTAAATTGTGTGTTTATTCAGAGGCAATTAGTGTTCTCTAATAGGCTCTGATTACATTGCAGGGGGAGGACAGCCAGAGCATGGTTTTCTTTCTCACATTGTCTCCCCAAAGACAGTCAGCAGGGATGAGTCGGAGGTTCTTCTCTGGAAAAATCAGGCTTGTTGGATGCTCAGCTGAAAAGAAATATTTGGTCTTTTGAAGACTGAAATTTCTTTACTCCTGGATTGACCATCTTAGGATATAAGTTCTTAGAGATCAGATTCTGTAACATATTTATTTGATATTGAAAACTTGAACATGAGAAAGAAAATCCCTCTGAATAAGTATGAGGGTTATTTGATCTTTAACATTTGAATTCTATCTTTGGTCTGATCCTCTCAATAACAGCAACAACAAAACAATCCAAAACTTTATAGCTTCTTGTTTCTATAGGTTTCATGAGGCTACATGAAACAAGAATACTTGGTGGCCTTAGCTTTTGACCCTATATTTGTAAATGGCTTCTGTGGGGACCTGGGCTATGGTTAGTCTCTTTGGTTGGTATCAGAGAAAACAATCATCAAGGAAGTGTCCTTTAAGGTTACTACTGCTGACAGGAGATGTTCTGAATGGGATGGAACAAAGGTTAACCCGTACACAATTCCATTTAATTTTTGCAGTTACTTGGGGGAAGGAATTTCTCGGTTATGTGATACAACCCTATCCACGAGCAGATCTCCCGTCAACACCCTGCATTTAGCCTTTTCTCAAAGATCTTCTGGGATGGGGTGCTTACTACCTCATAAGGCAGTCATTTCAATTTAGAATTGTTCTTGATTATTAAAACGTATTTCCTTTCAACAAGTGGCAGCTTGTCTTCCCATGATTTTTATTCATCGATCCTAGTTCTATCCATTAGAGCCACATAGAATAATACTATTTGCTTCCCACGTGAAAGCCCTTAAGATGTGCAAAGATAGGTGTGAGAACCCAATGCAGACCCACCGAGTCACAGCCTATGGGGTTGGATGCCCAACTCCTGCCCCTATTTCTCAGAAGCCAATTTGCTGTAGCCCAAAGAGCTGGGCTTTGAGTGGGAAGAACTTGCTTTAAGCCATGTATTTCTTTTACATTCTGATCTTACAATAAGCAAAACCTTTAGCCTTTCTGACCCCTACTTTTATTTGTCTATAAGAGAGAGATGGGTAAAATTCCTAGATTATGAGGAGAGGCATGCTTTATAATAGGCTTGAGAAATTTTTTATCGTATTAAGACATAAATGTGTGTACCTATTAATTGTTATTTAAAATATTACTTGAAACTCCCATCAGAATTTAAAAATCACCCTAGGTGTAATGTTTTGAAGCTGTATGGACCCCAGAAAAGTATGTTCTTAAAGTTAATCCATTCCTGTTGGTATGGATCCATTGTAAGTAGGATCTTTTGGCAAGTAGGAGCTTAACTTAAGATGTGACCCACTTTATTCAGGGTGGGTCTTAATCCTCTTATTGGAGTCCTTTATAAACAGAGGAGTAAAAAGCCATAGACATAGTGAAAAAAGCCTCAGAGACAGAAGGAGAGGTCCTGGAGGCTGGAGGCTGAAACCAGTGGAGCACAGAGGCACAGAAAGAGGCACCTGGGAGGCTGAGCCCATGGGGCAGCTTCAAGCTGAGGAGAGGGGAGAGATGAGCCATGTGCCTCATTGCCCACAGCTGCAACTTGTTGAGGCAGCATCTCTTGATGATGCCTTGATTTGGACACTTAGCCTCAGAACTGTAAGCTTTTAACCTAATAAATCCCCATTGTTAAAGCCAACCCATTTCTAGTACACTGCATTGGCAGCCTTTAGCAAACTAAAACACCAGGTAATGAAAATGACGATTTGAGCAGAGTGGGGGTAGCTCAGTGGATGAGCGCCTGCTTTGCACGTGTGAGGTCCTTGGGGGAAAAAAAGAAAATGACGGTTTGGATAGCTTGGAGTTCTGCCATTCTGGAGTTCTTGGGGCTGGGGGTGGGAGGAAGTATGGGCCAGTCACCCTGAGAAAGACAGGAAAAGAGCAGGGAAGGAAACTCAGCAAAGTGCTGATGTTTCCAGCAAAGGTCTACTTTGATGGTTTTTTGGAAACAAATATAAAATAATATTTTTTAAAAATGGGAGGCACAGTGTCAGCCTGCAGAGTGTAAGCCACAGGGGAGGAAAGGCTGAGAGCCTCCTGTGAGGTGTCCGCGCTTGGTCTTGTCCCTCGTTTCACAAGTGGGTCTCAGGGCGTGAACAGGTCGGCCCACCTTGCTGATGAAGCAAAGATGGTATGAACCGGGCCTTCTTGCTCTCCAGGACAGGGCCAGGAAAAGGCATGGGCATCGAGTTGGGGCAGGCTGGTAGGGCTAGGCTTAGGGTTAGAGTTTGGGACTTGTTCAGGGTCAGGTTGTCCTTGGCCCTGCGGGGTCGCGCTGGGGGCTGTGGGCACGTTCGGGTTCCTTGTTGGTGTGCCTCTTTGTCAACTGCCATTTTCTTTTCATCTGACCAGTGGTGGGATACTTGGGTGGGTTTGTGAAAGCAGAGGGGGTGCATAAGAATTCCTCGATGCTCTGGATTTCCACAGGCAAATCTGCCACAGCAGCTGTCGTCATTTGCAGACTCTGATGGGTTTAAACCCCGAATTAGGAGCACTGATGCGTTTTGACCTGTGTCACCTCTGGGCCGCTCCCCCTTCCTCCTGGTTCACTTGGTGGGGGGGGAGGGGAGTGGCATCCCCTTTATCCGTGGGAAGAAGGGGAGTCTCGCTGCCAGGCAGGATTTCCACAGTGAGGCACACCAATGTTTATAGCGGCATTGTTCACCATTGCCAAAAGTTGGAATCAGCCCCGGTGCCCATCAACAGATGAATGGATAAGCAAAATGTGGCACATACATACAATGGAATATTACTCAGCGGTAAGAAGGAACAAAGTGCTAACACATGGAAAGATAGGTTAACAAAGGAGAGTAAGAGAATACCTAGTTTTAAAACTATTTTTCACCTAGGCATTATTTATTTGAGTTGACTCTATTGACATGTCCTTAACGACTCCTGTCATAGCTCAGCATAATAATATATTATAATGGAATAATAACACTGTCGAGTACTGTTTTAGTTGTTTAAAAGCTGCTGAAAGGAAAATACCAGAATTGGGTTCACTTTTACAATGGGGCCTTGTTGGCTTGCAAGTTGACTATTCTGAAGCCATGAAAACGTCCAAATCAAGGCTTCATCTGGAGATGCTTTCTCCCTGAAGACCGGCACAGGGAGGCATCTTCTGGTCTCTCCCTTCTCTTCTGGGTTTAATTGCTTCAGTTTCTGACTTCCTCTCTCCTGGGTTCCAAGAGCTCCTTCCTCTTATGGCCTTTTTTTTCTGCTCCTCTTCTACTAACACATGTGCTTTTATTCATGAGGGTAGATTTGTGATAGGATTCCTTAAAATAGGAATTTCTATATCATGTCTGAAAGATCACTAGGATACCCCAATTTTACATTCTCTGTTCTAGCCCCAGCTTTACGTAATTCCTGGTGACCTCTGAGCTGCAGTTTCTACTTAAGTTGGACATGAGTTGAGCTGGAGGATTCTAGGAGCATTTTCTATTCCCCAAATCTGTAATTCTGTTCCAATGTAAGAAATTCAGTTTAGTTCCCCATTCAGTTCATCACACTTTTATATATTGTTGAATTCAGTAAGTATTGCCACATGCAATCTCCAGGGAAGCTAATGGATAAAGATTTCAAGTAAGCTTGCCCTCCTGGAAGTTCTAGTGGCACCTTCATTACACACTTGTGGACCTTCCTAGGCTCAGGCTAGAGACATCCGTCTGCTCCAGTTTTATTGGGGTAGACATCAAGATGGTGACTTTTTGTTCTTCACTTTCGCCTTTTTAGCCATATTTTTACCTACCTTTTGAGTAGAGGAGAGATTTGTTTGTCAGTAGTATCTTTTGCTGAGCTCTGAGCTAAATTCTGAGGAAAATACAAATTGAAAAGTCCCGACCTGAGACTGTTAGAATGTAATGGAGGAGACAAGTGCAAGAAAAATATAGTAAACACAAACAACATAACGATAAAAAAGCAAGTTAATAGCAGCTGCACAGAGCTGTTTATACAAGTGCTGGGAAAGACTGGGGTGTTTGGGGTGTTGAGAGTCCAGTGGTTTCTCAGAGGTGTCTGAGAAAAGGAAATGCACCTATAAACATGTATATGTATTTTTGCTTCAGTAGGTGACAGTGTACATCGCAGCTGTGTGAGAATGTTCTTTGGCTCTTTGTGATCACAGAGTTGTGCAAAGTGCTTAGCTATCTTATCTTTGTTGCTTAATGTCCTGACTCATCAAATAATAGATTTCTCTCTTTTATAGTTTTAGAACCAGAATATTATGTTTTTCAAGTAAGCTTGTACTATATATAATTCAATGATTTACAGTTCAATTTTTGTTGATGTTTTAATTTTCAAAGATTAATATGTTTTGTGTTTTCTGAAGAATGAGGTACAAAAGTATTCAATGAGACAAACTGAAATCTCTCCCCTTTTATACTTAAGCAAAAAAGTAACTCGCTTTTGAATAACACGCTTGCATTTTATGTGGTTTAAAACTATTTTGTGGTTCAGTGTAGAAATTAATATTTTTATATGAAAGTTCAGCATACTTTTAGCTGAAATTTGGGGTCTGCTTTTATTCTGGACATTTTGTTTTAGACTAGAGATTTTAAGGCTAGCTGAGTTATTTATTTGTTTATTTAAAATAATTGTAGTTTTTCCAAAATTCCCTTTCATTTCTTTTAAAGTAACATGTGAACAATTCCATTCTTTTATTACATAAATCTATATTTATAAGTATTTTCTAAATATTTCACATATTCCCCACCACTCATTTGATCCTCAACTATGTAACATTTGCTTTTACCTTAGAGAAATTGTATTTGGGGGGGACAATCATATTTCCACTGAAGGTCAATTTTGACTATTCGGTTGCATCCTGATCCACGTGGAATTATATCTGGTGCAGGTAGAGGGCAGGAACAGGAAGCATGGCTCGAATCTTCTTTTACCCCCTGCTAGGTCTGACTCACATGGAGGACTGATGCCTGAAGATGGGGACAAGCTGCTCTTTTGGGGCTGGCTATAGTCTCAATCGATGTGTGGAGAAGGTTCTAGAACCATACTCACTGGAGTCTAGATCCTCCCTCCTCAAGCACAGTCCAAGGGTCAGCAGTGTCTGCATTCCTTGGGAGCTTGCTGGGAATACAGAACCTCAGGCTCCACCTGGCCTCCTGTAGCAGAGTCCGAATTTGGGAAGTGGGGTCTCCATTGCGGACTTCCCAAATGGTCACGCATGGCAGTCACCTTTGGAGCTTGCTGCAAGTAGAGCCTCCTGAGATTCTGTAGGCCTAGGGTGAAGGCTGCACTCCAGGAACGATTCTGCAGCCCAGCCAGGTATGGGAAACACCTGGATTGTGACGGACCACCCTGTTGGCTGAGGGGATACAAGACGCACCTGCTGGGCATCTGTCCGGAGGTCCTTTGCTGGCTGCAGTCACATGTCCTAGCCTGTGGGAAGTGTCCGTTGTTCTAGACTGCACCCCAGACTTGCCTTGCCTTTCTTATAGGAGCCAGTTGGGTCATGCAGGCTGCCGAGACTGGCTTGCCAAAGCCGTCCACGTCTCCGGCAGACAGGGACTGAGCTCACAGGCAGTTTTGCTACCCAGCTTCCATTCCCTGCTCTTCCAGTTCCCATGGAAACAGATTGTGGGGGAGGGAGGGAACTGGGCACGGTGCTATCTTTACCCTGTTTTTGGCCATCTCCGGTCTGTTTCCATGGGAACTGGCAGGGAAAGGGATGGCAGTGGAGTAGCTAGAACACTTTTAAATTTCAATGGCAGCCTCCTTCCTCACTACAAAACCTGCTTTGCCAAAGTTTACCTCCAGGCCAGAGCCCTTGGGGTTCTGAATGTCGCAGTGAGTCATCATAGGTGAGCTGGGAGGTGCCTGGTGAAGGAGGAGGAGAAAAGAAGGAGCTCTTAGAATAGGCTTAACTATTCTATTTCATTTCCCTTTCCTTTAAGAAGCCATTTTTAGGTGTTGGTGTAAGTTATTTAAATGTCATCTTTAGCTATTATTTCTTGTATGGACTTATTGTACATAATAACATGTTTTTATTTGAAGGAAGTGAAGAGATGAGTCATTTCAAATGGGAGAGATTGCTCTAATGTGGGGAATCCCTGAGTTTGTGCAATGAGTTTCATGGCTCCTCTGTGGGGTGGAATTGAGGCCTCTAGGGTGAAAGTGCAGAGGCAGGACGGGTACCTGAGCCAGCTGGGGAAGATTTGGCCTGCAGTAAAGGAAAATTGAAACCCTGACATTGACCTATTTAAGTGATTATTTTAAGACTAGAATATTAAATTCTAATCTAAATAGGCCCTGGATTTTAACTCTTGTGAAGTTCAGCTACTGAGAGGGATTTATTGCACCTCATGACACTGTGTTTTCCTTTTCACCTTTCCTCATACCCATTCTTCCCACCCCAGCTCCAGCTGGGCTAACTGGGTTGCAGACGTCACAGCCCTGCAATCCTTCCAGAGCCTGTTGCCACAGGTAATTCCACCCCTGCCCATCTTCTCAGCCCCTTCGGCTAGGTGTTCTGGCACCATGTGCATCCTTTCCTGTATTTTCTCATTTAATTGTCACTACTGCCTCACGGTTTATATCAATGCCCCAATTTACAGAAGAAGAGACAGAGGTTCAGAGAGGCTGTGTGACATGCTGGAGCTCGTTCCTCTGAGCCCACTGCCTCCATGGGGTGAGCGACCAGGCCAGTGCCAAGGATCATTGGCAAAGCCCCTGATCTCAGTAGGAGTCGCCTTCGGGAGCTGCTCCCAGACCCCCTGCGTTTCCCCTCCAACTAGCCAGTCCCAGTTGACACATTCCTTACCCTTTGAAATTAGCCACATTTAAACACTTACCTCTGTGTATTTTCCTAAATTAAATGTAGCTTTTAAGTCAAAGTGGACAAAATTTAGTTTAGATGATTGCGTGCTTCCCCTTGGGGTATCAGGAACCCTAGCCTAGAGCAGCAATAGCTTGCTTTCCCTTGAGGAAAGAAATCCAATCCTCATCTCAGTCTGAGGGAAGGGGATTTAACCCGGCAGATTGCAGGACGGTGGGAAATGGCAGGAGGCTGTTGCACATTGTGGCAGAGTCTCCTTGTCCTCTGCTGTCCCCACCCACCCACTTGCCCCGCCCCCAACCCCTCCCAGGCCATGGCGGAAGGAGACCCTGTACCTTTATCTGAGGGTGTGTTCCAGGGGTCCACTATGGGACAGGAGTTAGACAAAGTCGGTTCTGACCTGTCAACTCCAAAGGGAAGGGAATAAAGAAGGAGTAGATTTTGAGAGGAAAAAAGAGAGAAGTTAAGGAATACAAAGAAAGCCAGCTGTCTTGCTTTTGAGCTCTGCGGCACACTTAGCTCATAAAAAGCCTGTCAGACGCCGTGTAGCTAAATTTGGCAAGTGATGGGAATGTGAAACAGTAATTTCAGGCTTTGGATTTGGTGGCTAGAATTTTGTCTAGTTGCCGGAGCCCCGCAGTTTATTTTGGTGGTATCCCAGGCATCCTCTAACAAAGATCTAATGATGGACTTGTAAAGCAGACAGAATGGCTTGGCATCAAGAGTATTTGAATGCGTTCTTCAGAATGACGTGGGTTTCTTTAAGAGCTGACCAGGCCAGTGTCTGCAGGAGGTGCTCAGGTTGCCCTGGGCTCTGGGGGGCCAGGACCACTGCATAGAGGTCCCAGGGCTGTCCATGCCACCCTGGGGACCCTCGCCAGACCTACAGGGCCTGTCCATAGCTCTTGTCACCATGAGTAACACTAGTTTGCCTTTCCTGTTTCCACACACGCATGTGCGATTGTCACCAAGGCAGGGGCTGGGGTCTGCTGGGCTGGTTCTGCCTGGAGGGAGCCTGTGGCCTTTGGGGTCAGGTCTTGGGCCTTACCCTGGTGAAGCACAGGGTGCCTTTCCTCTGAATTCCTTGCCCTCTTCATGACAGATGCAGCTCCACAGCCCTGCCTGATCTGACCTTCCAGAGAGATGTGACTGTACTGGTGTCTCCTTAGAGGTGGGGTCAGGAGCACTTGTTCTGCGGTGAGGGGCCTCTCGCTGATGTGTTTCTGTCCCACTGAGAGTGCAAGCATCGTTCGCAGGCATTCCTGCCACCTGTGACCTCGGCCCTGGCTGACCTCAGACCCCTTTATGTGAGGTCCTTTTGGCATCGGCTCAAAGACTCATCCCTTGGAGCTCCGCAACCAGATCGGGTTGTTCCACCAAGGCTGAGTGGGCTGCAGGGCTTCTGTTTCCAGAATTAGGTGTGCCTCAAAGGACAGGTTTCCCCACCCAATTCCAAGTCACTCTTGGAAGGTTGGTCCAGAAACTCTCCTTTTAGATCTTCTATGAGAACCTATGGTTTCTCTAAATTAGACTCAGAGCCCAAGAGCCTTCTCAGGTGGTGTGTGAGTCGTTCCTTGTTGTTTCTCCTTTGGGTTCCCTGTACATGAAAGAAATCAGTGTGGTTGGGTGGCAGCTTAGATTCTAAGAACATAGGAGTCTAAGAGCAGTGTCTCTGTCTGAATGAGTGTGTTGGGACAGTAAGGGGATTTTGTGCCAGGGCAATCAGCCAACCTCCTAAGGGTGTGTGTGTGACACTGACACCAGTGAACCTGCAGGCCCCACAGAAACCCTAGCCAGACCCCCAGGGTCTACTGATTCCGTCCCCCAGATCTGACCCAGAAAATACAGTCTTGTCTTTGGAAACACCTAAGAAAAATAATGGTTTATTTCTACTCACTACCACCTGCCTCAAATAGGATATCGAGTTGTAAAAAAAATAATCAAGTAGAAAGTTTTTCTTTTTCCTCAAATATATTTTTCATAAAATGAGTATGAGCAACGAGGACAGCACGACTTAGTGGAAGTCTAGGGCACTCAGTGCAGGCTTTGGTAACAGACATGTGTGGAGTTGGTTTGGAGCTTCGTGAATGAAGTTTGGGCTGATGCAAGTGATTGAACGTAGGCGGAGCTCATTTCTACAGGGAACATCAGCTGTTCTGTTGTCGATCGACTTTTATGAGCTTTTAAAGCGTTGGATGTTCTGCTCCACCACCTCCTACTGTGGAGGGGAGCATGGATTGATGAAATCATGGCACAAATTTTGGTGAGTTGCCTTCCTGCCTCCGTGCAGACTTTCTGTTCTTGGGGCCTTGTGAATGCTTGAGACATGTATGGGATGGACTGAAAAACATCAGCTGTCTCAAAAGGGAACAAACCAGACACGCAAAAGGACTGAGGGGAGCAGACTAGCCTCTGTGTAGTTTTTTTTTGGCAAGGAAATGAAAAACCTTGGTTAAATTTACTTATTACTTTCTGTTGCGGTTTTTAAAGTCTGATATTTCAAATGAAAACATGAAAAAGAAACTTAACATGAAGAGGCTGTGTCTTTCTCCTTTTAAAGGCAAGTTCCTTTTTTTTTGGTCATTTTTTTCTCTTCTACTGTTCTAGCACATTTCATACCAAATACCTCACCCACACATTTTCTCTAATTTTGTATCCTTTCCCTGTTTCTATCTGTTGTTATTTTAGCTGGTGTGGAATGAATTTGAGCTTTGATTTTTAATTATTGAGAACTTTAAAAAAAAATCAAGACCTGTCAACTGAGAAACTATGAGATCAAATGCTGTGTCATGTCTAGTTAGGTCAAATAATTGGAAGAGGATGATTCAGGCCATTATCAAAGACCTGATCTATTGGCATCATCTGCTGAGGTTAATTGTTATCATTGCAACTGCCTTCATTTCTTTAGCATTTATTAGATAGCAGGCACTGTCTGTTTTAGTTTGCTACTGGCTGCCACTGCAAAATACCAGACATGGGTTGGCTTTTATAATTGGAATTCTTACGGTAAAATCTTACAGTTCCGAGGCTGTAAAAATGTCCACATCAAGGCATCAGAGATCAGCCCAAAGGCTGGCTGCTGGCTGTCCTGGACTCCTGCCACATGGCAAGGGAAGATGGTAGCTGGTCTCTGCCTTCTCCTCCAGGCTCACTTTCTCCCTGAGCTCCGAAGTGGGCAACCAGGCACATGGCTCATCTCTCTCCTCTCCTCTGGGCCTCATTGCTTCAGCTCTGCTGATTCCGGCCTCCAGCCTCTCTCTTGGCCTCTGGGGGTTTCTCCATTTTTCTATGGCTGCAGGCGATCCTGGTGACCTCCCTCACATGGCAGACTAAAATAGCTGCTCTCCTTTTCTGTGTTCTCTTCATGTTTCTCTCATTTAAAAAGGACTTCAGGTGAGTGGATGTAGCTCAGTGATTGAGTGCCTGCTTCCCATGTATGAGGTCCTGGGTTCAATCCCCAGGACCTCAAAAAAAAAAAAAAATGAAGGACTCCAGCAAGAGGGCTGAGACCCACCGTGGGCCTTGCCTCACTGAAGTACTCCAGTCAAAGGCCCCCAACTGAATTCAGTCCAGTCAGAGGGTCCCAAAATCTAATTAAAGGCCTTTCACTGAAGCAATCTAATTAAAAGGTCCTTTAACTGAATCTAACCAAAAGGTCCACCACATACAATAGGTTTACAGGCACAGGAATGTCTCGGCTTAAGAACATAAATTTCTGGGGTCCATGAAAGACTCAAACCAGCACTCTGTCCTAAAAGCTTTGTATGTATTTTCTCATCAAACCTCACAATAGCCCTGCAGGGTAGATGCCACCATTACTTCCATTTCTTTCTTTTTTTAAAGGAGGTACTGGGGATTGAACCCAGGACCTTGTACATGGGAAGCAGGAGCTCACCAAGCTACACCTGCTTCCCCAATGAGGGTTGATTTTTCCCTTTGTTTGTTTGTTTTTAGGAGGCACCTCATACTTCAAGTGGTTGAAGCAGGCGTTCAGCCACTTGACTGTATCCTCTCCCCACCTCTATTTTATAGCTGGGGAAACCTAGGCTCGCAGATGCAGCTGAAGGTGAAGCTGTGATTTGAACCCACCACTGTCAGACTCCAAATCTTGGCTTTTGTTCTCTGGCTTGTCCTCTGGCATGCTCTGGTTTGAGCGTGTTCTGAAAGTGGTGTGGGTGCTGGCAGTGCTGTGTACTCAGAATCCCCGCTCAAACATCCCCCGGGACGCTCTCTGGTGCTCGTGGGAGCGGGCCTGGCACAGCCCACCGGCCCTGTGCATCCAGGCCCCAATTCTTTTCGCAGCTGATGGCAGGACCAGGACAGGAAAGGAGGTGGCCCAGCTGGGGCTCAGGTGTGATTCAGTCTGGCCCGGCCAGCCTTGCCTTTGTACCCGGTATATTTTAGACCCTCCCGTGGTCAGTGCTAAGGATGCACAGAAAGTGATAAGAAGAGCTTCCCACTGGTGAGGCAGTGGGTAGGTGGGCCCCACGGGGCAGGGGCATAGCTCCTTTTGCTCCCTGCTGTCCCCCCAGCTCCTAAACAACACCTGTTGAAACTCCTGAAGGTGTCAGATGGAGCCTGCTGTGGGGTGGGCCAGGGGTGGGGCGGCTGCACAGGCAGTAGTCACAAGCTTTGGCTGGAGGGTCTCAAGCAGAGTGTGACCAGGGCTGGTGGGGGGGGCAGTGCAAGGGGGGTAAGGCTTGTTTCGTGACTCAGCTCACACATCCACAGTCATCTCTCCTACTCTCACATTCCTCGTTTTGCCCTGTGGTGCCCTCCTTTTCTTTCCTCTTTGCCCATTTTAAGCTGGTTTTATCTAAAGTAAACCGAGTGGGGGTCAGCTCCATAAGCTGAAGTGGGCAGGGTCATCAGTGCCAGTGGGCTATGCATCATCCAGTTAGATGAGGTGCCTTTCCCCAGGACCACCTCCTCTCTGCCCTGCCCTCCCCTCTCCTGGGTGCCTTGGGGCTGGCCCAGTAGTTGGGGCTTTGGAAGGTGGAAACCAGCCTGCTTTCTGCTTCCGGCAGCCTGGGCCTGGGCCTTTCTCAGGCTCACAGGAGCCTCCCTGAGCTGGCCTCTCCTTTGGTCTGTTGCATGCTCCTTCGGAGTTTAAGCTCAGTCTGGGGGTCAGTCCCCTGGGTTCCTCTGATTTCCTCGCCAGAGCCACCTTCAACAGGATCCCCTCTGACCCTCGGGCTCCTCATCCATCCATGAAGGGCTCAGATAGATGGGCCCTTTGGCTTCTTGGCCATAACAGACTCCCTGCTTCTCCAGGGACCATCACCATGGTTATTTATTTTAGGGGACCTCTTTCTCTGGCTCAGCTTGTGTGGCACCTCGGACTCTGGGCCTCTCAGACACCAGCCAGAGTTGCATCTCCCAGGTGACATTTTCAAGGATCTACTCATGTAACGGCCACCTTTCTCTGTTTGCAGTTTGTGTGTGTGTTCGAATCCAATGTTTTGAATTCCGTACCTGTTTCCTGAAAACAGGGACCTAACACGAGGCCCTGTCTTATACCGAATAAATAACGGAACTCGTTTAGGGAGGACAGCGATTTCTACACATCATTTTTTTTTTTTAAAGATTTTTATTTATTTATTCATTTATCCCCCCCCTTGCTGCTTGTGCTCGCTGGGTCAGCTAACCATGCCGTGCGGGCGGGCTTGCCTTCACCAGGAGGCCCCGGGAACCGAACCCGGGGCCTCCCATATGGTAAACGGGAGCCCTACTGATTGAGCCACAGCCGCTTCCCTGTACACATCATTTTACACCCGAATCACCAAAATTAAGAGCAGCCCGAGGTATTTGTGACCCTTTGACTAAGCATCGCCGTTCTCGGGGGGCGGTGCCCTGGGCTCACGTGTGTTCATGGGTATATTTTCTGTGCTGTGGACTGTCCTTCTCAGGTATGTTTGTCCTAACCCCCACGCAGAGAGACATAGCCACAGTGGGATATTAGGGTGGAAGGACCTCGAGGCCAAGCAAGCTAGGGGGCTTAAGACTGGACTAACCTTGAGGGCAGGACGGACTGGACCCACCCGGGGGGGGTCCCCTGGCCACCTCAAGGCTAATGACTGCTCCTTTTTTTAGTGCTGGGAAGTCAGGAAATTTTGAGACTGATTGGTGCTTGCCAGGCCCTCGACTAGGTTAATTCAAATCCCTATCTGACCCTGAGGTTGGAGAGGCCTCCGCAGAGAAGTGAGACCTATCTCTCGCAGGACGAGGCCGCCATTCAGGGGCTGGCGTCAGAAATAGCTCCTTTCCCTGGCCTCACTCACATCTCTCTCACTAAGAACTCTTGTCCACTTTTAACTTAAACGAGCCAGCCTGAAGCTCGGGATGTTTCTGGACTTTTTGGTAAACAGTGCAGCAACAGTACGACTCTTAAGGTATTACTTTTTAAAAAAAATTTAGTTAATTTTTAAAAATTCTATTGAAGTATATCATTCATACATGAACATATGTAAAAAATAAGTGTAGAGTAAAAGTTGTGACCTTGCAAAACAAACATACATAACATCATACAGGGGTCCCATACATCACCCCACCACCTACACCTTGCATTGTTGTGAGACATTTGTTACAAATTATGAAAGAATATTGTCAAAATCTTACTACTAACTATCCACATCTTACATGTAGTGTTTTTTTCCTCCAACCCACCCTATTATTATTTTTTAAGTATATTTTTATTACAGAAGTTGTGAACTTACAAAACAATCATGCACATGTACAGAATTCCCGTACAGCACCCCTCTATCAACACACCACACTGTGGTAGAACATTTGTTACAGATTGCAATTTTAAAATTGTAAAAGAACACCTCCATCTGCCAGGGTTTTGGCGGGTCTCCTCGTCTTTCCGCGTTCGCTTTCACCTTGAGTTTTTCTGGCAGGTGAGGTTCGCCAGAGAGAGTTGGCCCCAGGGCTGGCAGTTTCTGGCGTTGTGGAGCCCATGGGCTGCTCAGCCTAACTGGTCACTTAAGTGCCCAGCCCTGTGCCGGTGAAATAGTCTGTCCAAGGTGAAAGGAGACAGAAAAGAGAAAGAGCTGTGCTGATTCTTCTTTTTTAAAAATTAATTTAATTTAATTAATTTATTTATCCCCCCCTTGTTGCTTGTGCTTGCTGTGTCCATTTGCTTTGCATTTTTCTGTGTCTGCTTGTCTCCCTTTGTTGCGTCATCTTGCTGTGCCAGCTCTCACCGTACCGCGCGGGCCATCAGCCTTCACCAGGAGGCTCCAGGAATTGAACCGGGGCCTCCCATATGGTAAACGGAGCCCAACCACTTCAGCCACATATTCTTCCTCTGATTCTTCTTTATGCATTAAAATTTTTTAAAAAAGTTACTAGAATCTGAAAAGTAAAGGTTGCTTCTCTTTTCCGTTGGGTTTTGTGTCCAGTCTGTGACCTCATTGTCTCCTGAATGGCCTGTTTTCACTGTGTGTCTTCGTGGACGCTGTCATCTATGGGATGTAAAGTTTTAAATTCTCAAGTGATTCCTGTGAAGACTGCCCTTCATGTGAGTTTTTATGAGCTGGGGGTAAAGCAAACATATTCCACAACTTACTTGGTTAGGTTTTGTGGGTGTTTTTTAAAAATGTCCCTTCCTGTGGGGGTGTTTTCCTTTTGATGTGCTTTATTTCCTTAGTAACTGTTACCCTGTTATGGGAGGGACTTACCGACGTTTTTTGAGTGCTTTGCTGAATGACTTTATTTCCTGGTTAGTCCTGCCTGTCTTCCCAGGGTAAATAGAACTTGTGTGTGTGGAATGGAGGGTGGAGTGGGCTCCGGCTGGCGACCCAGAAGCACTCTGTGATCTTGCATCTTGGGTATGTCGGCTGCTCCTTTCCTGATTCTTCCCCTTTCCTTTTCCTGCTGACTTTCCAGATTTGAGCGTTCTTAAGCCTAAGGTGTTTGGGTTTCGGGGAACAGCTGCAATTTAGAAGCAGCATGGGAAAAACCGTAGTTGGAGGGGTCGGAGGCCCTGGATTCGGCCCTGACCCTGCTGTGCTCGAGGGTGTGGGGCTGAGTTATCCAACCTCTGGGGGCCTTCAGCAGGTGGGACATTCCGTGCCCGCGAAAGGCGGCAGGGTCATCACCGTGGCTAGTGTCTCTTCGTGACCGGTGGGTAGTGGGAAACCCCCTGCTAGTCAGCGGGACAGCCCATCTACTGGGGGAAGCTGCCCATCTGCACTCAGCTTGGGATGGACTAGTTTTGCTCCGCACTGCATTTGGGGCTGTGAATGGCACCGGGAAAGTGGAGGATCCGTTACCTCCATTCATTCCCTTGCTCATTCATTCATTTAACCCATGTTGTGTGCCCACTAGGTCCCGGCTGTGCTCTAGGTGGTGAAGAGAAGGGGGAGGGGCGTTCCTTGTCCAGTGAGACACAGCCTTATGGCCATGGAAGGTGCTAGGAAACAGCCGAGGGTGCCAAGGGAGAGTACATTGGGGTCTTAATTTAGAAGAGGGGGGCTGGTCGAGGAAGCTTCTCTGTGGAGGGCTGAGGGCAGATGACCGCAGGAACCAGCCAAGGGCTCGAGATAGGCAGGCACGTTGTTCTGGCTTTTCTGCCTTTCGGGTTTGTAAATGTTTGCTCCACAATGTTCAGCACAGCTGTGCCCATTCTTGGTTGGTGAATAAGCCACCAGGCTGCCCGGTGGAGGCTGCTCTGTCCTGGTCATCCTGTTGCCATTCACCAGCTCATTCAGCAAATATTCCAAGATTACTGCGCTGGTCTCTATGGTTGGCTCCAGCAGAATAGACAGAGCTGGGACCCCTGACCTCTTTGTTGTGTGCTTCTAGAAAGGGTGGTTAGGGAGGGATAATTTTACAGCACGATGGCTTCATTTTAAGGAGCCTCAGAATGTATGCAAACCTTCCATTAATGAGGTATCGCAATTTGTGTCTCTCCTGCCTTTCTTATGCGCCTTCCTAGAAAGGCTAGGAAGACCACTTGTCAGACTTAAAATGAGCTGTTACACACCTGTTGCTATGCCTCTCTTTTAGATGAGGCGAGTTAAAGACTTGATGGTGACTGTGGCTGAAAGGGGTAGTCTGTGGTCGTAACTGTCAGTCCAAAGGAAGCTAGAGAATAATCTAGGGACTGTATGACATAGTGATTTTGGTGGTGGATGAAGTTTGTGGTTAATAGTATAAGAATTCTCTTCTTTTACAAAGTGTTAAGAACGTGGTGCTACATGGGCAAATTACAATTAATGTAACTTATGGATGATAGCTGTGTTTGCCAGCAATGGTAAAGAAGGTATTCTGTCAATTCTAAGGGAATTGTATAAGGAAGTATGGGATTTTTCCTTCTTGACTAATGAAAATGTTCTAAAATTGACTGAGGTGATGACAGCACATCTCTGTGATGAAAATGAGAGCCACTGAGAGTACACTTTGAATGGATTGTGCAGAGCATGGGGCTGTGTAACACAGTGAATCTAGTGGTGGAAGATGGACTGTGGTTAATAGGACAAATATGAGAACATTGTCTCATGAACTATAACAAATGAATAATACTAATACAGGGTATTAAAAATTGGGTGGGTTAGGGGAAAATACACCAATTGTAAGATATGGGCTATAGTTAGCAGTAATACTTTGATGATGCTCTTTCATAGTTTGTAACAATGTCTCACAACAATGCAAGGTGTTGGTGGTGGGGTGACGTAGGGCAGTCCTATATGATGATATGGATATTTGTTTTGTAAGTTCACAACTTTTACTATACACTCATTTTTTATATATGTTCATGTATGAATGATATACTTCAATGAATTTTTTTTTTAATGAAAAAAAAGTGAGGTAGCATACTTTGGGTCATGAAACAAAATAAACAAATACAATACAGCATCAGTAGCAACAACCAAAACCTCAGCACACAGCATTTATATTTCTGGATTTAGTCAGAGAGAACCAATATGCCAGCATTTCTGTAGACTGAAAATGTAGACAGCATTTCTGTCCCCAGAAAAGGGCAAAGACAACCAAGGTTTTAGGGCAGGTGGGCTTTTGTTTTCATCTGGCAAGATCAGTTCCATTTCCTATAATTGATAAATATAATGTACGGGATTAGTTTATTTTAAAAGTTGGTTTAGACTTTGGGATGCCGAAACTATGTGCATTGGTCATTTTAAATAGAATGTTTAAATTCTGAGGAAAAAGGATTTGTCACATTTTCAAGCACTCCAAAACCACCACTTACGTAAATAATTTATTCTTTAATTAAAATAAAATTTTACCTGCTCATTAAATGTAAGGACTGCTACTGAGTTTGTTGCTGCATGTACATGAAAGCAATACAGTTGAATTTCTTAATATAATTACAGCACTTCATTAATCTATAAGATCTGCTTTACACTTAGTCTGTATTAGTGATTTTTACTTCACCTTATGTTTATTTATATTTACCGGAATAAGGTGAAAACATACTTTGTCTTTTTATTTTTTAACAGAAGTCTCCTTTCTGCGGCGTGCTCTGTTTTCTTAAGTCCTTTTTCTTGATGGTGAAAAAGAGGAATAAGGTGACAATTTCTAAAAAGTGGTTACAGATCAATTAGGTTGAAGTGATAATACTGGGAAAAGATTTCTTTTCACCAATATTGAAGATTCGTATCCAGGATTCTGCTTTAAAAGTCTGGTCCTTTGGTTTCCGACCTTTTGTTCTCAGTGTTGGTTCTTTGCTTCCCCACATCAGTCATTTTATTTTTTAAAATTATTTTTTTTAAAAGATACTTAGATTACATAAGTGTTACACAAAAAATACAGGGATTCCCATACGCCCCACCTCCCACACCTCCCACATAAACATCCTTCATTAGTGTGGCACATTAATTGCAACTGATAAACACATCCTGGGGCTTTGCCATTAAGTATGGACCATAGTTCACATTGTAGACCACACTCTCTCCCACACAGTTCTGCATGTGATATGATGGTATAAAATGGCCTATATCTGTCGTTGCAATGTCACTTAGGACACATCAGTCATTTGAAAACTGTTGAACCCGAGTCCTGGCTGTGTCCTTCTTGGAATGTCGGGAAGTCGCTGCAGCACCCAGTGCAGCTAGAGGCCTGGAGGAGTGAAAACTTTCTCCTTCTCTGGAGAGTGAGTGAGACTCACACAATCTCCCTGTACCTCAGAAGCACTCAAAGTGCCCATTGCCTCCCGGAGAGAATGTGGACTCATGAGAGTGCTTTGGGGGGGCTCTGCCCTGCCTGCCTCCTCCTCCCTCCCCGCCCCCTTTCTTTTCTTCCTTCCTTCCTCCCTCTCTCTCTTCTTTCTTCCTTCTTTCCTTCCTTCATCTGGTGCTCCCTCCCGCTCTTCCTTCCTGCCTCCCTTCTCTTCTTTTTTCCTTCTTTCCTTCCTTTCTTCCTCCCACCCACCCTCCCTTCCTGCCTTCTTTCCTTTTTGGTCTCTAGGGGTCTGCTAATTTTAGCGTTTCTCCTGCTCATCAGGAACTAACTTCTCTCCCTTTCATTTCCAGCCTCTTGCCTGAGGGGACGGGAGAAGCACAGGAGAGCATCGAAAGAGGCCAGGACCTGGAGAGAGGACGCTGGCCTGGCCACAGAGAGGCTGCCAGGGCCTCGCTGTAGGAGGCAGACCACACCCCGTGGGACGGCTTCCTGGGCTCCCGGCTCACCATGGCCTCCCTTCTCTGGCTGGACGGCTGACGGGATTCTCTGGAGCGCAAGGCTGGCTCGGGGCTGCCCAGGCACCCTCTGCTCGCAGATCTGGGAGCAGGACAGGTGGGAATCGGATGCTGCCGCAAGCTGGGCCGGGTAGAGACATGGACTCAAACACACGGAGATGGAAGTGACCTGAGCCCCGCCTCTGCGTCCCCCAGAAGGACAGCTGCAGAAAAGAAGCAGGGCCTGTCTGGGGAGCAGTATGCAGGAAGCTGGCTCTCAGGCCACAAATGCGTTCACAGGTGAGAACCCTCCTTCTACGTGGGGGTGCTATTTCAACTCTTAGTTGGTGGTGACAAAATGCCAAAACCGTGGCAGAAAATGGATGCACATTTGCATTTGTGAACCCAAGGCTGAAGAGAGTCAAGGGGTTGAGGCTGCTATGGTGACAGGCTTTGGCAAAACAACCGCCTGTTTTCCTTCTCTCTCCAAACAGGAATTCGAAAGAGTCTGGCCTTTTCTGATTCTGTTTTTGTTGAAGGACAGGCACGCACACACTATTCTGCAATATCTGTGGAGTGCCTCCAAACCCCCATTCTCCAAGGGAACTTGCAAGGCAGGGTACAGGGGCCGTGTTTTTCTTTATTGAATGGGGGAGACTCTCTGAGGAAGAAAATTAATTGCTGAAGAGTAACTTCTCCCCCATCTTTAGTTCCCTGCCCCTGAAGTCCTGTGCAAGTGGTGGTGGGAGGGGGCGGCTCAGTTGAAGGACTTTGCTGTGACCGTCGTGCTCCTATAAACGAGGTCCTGGAGAGGCACTGCAGCATGACTGGATGTTGACCCAAGGAACCAGTCAGTCTGGCTGGCGCCCAGAGCGTGGCCCCGGACACAGGAGCTTTTGAATTTGGGTCCTGGCTGTACATCTGATTCACTTATCCTGGGGAAGTTACTTAATTTGTATGGATCTCTGGCTTCTTGTTTATAGACTGGGTACCCGGTAGGAGCCTCCTTGGGTGGGAGCCTCCTTGGGTGGGAGCCTCCTTGGGT
>JAKSZT010021197.1:787905-803352 GCA_026826555.1 Tolypeutes matacus | reverse complement strand
GGAGCCTCCTTGGGTGGGAGCCTCCTTGGGTGGGAGCCTCCTTGGGTGGGAGCCTGCCCAGGTGGGAGCCTGCCCAGGTGGGAGAATTCCTGGTAGTTAGGACAGTGTTGTCTGGTGCATATTAGGCCTGAATAAATGTCAGCCTTTTCATGTTATTACCTTCTGCCCTCACTTCCTCATACCTGTTCTGCTGTACAGTTGTTCCCTGCTGCCCTCTCAGCAACTCCTGGGCTCAAATTTTCTTAGATTCTTTTAACTTATAGTTTTCCCAAGAACTATTTCTTTACAGTTTTACCTCCTCTCAGTTGCATCAGCTTATCTGAATAATAATAAAAATAGTAATAATAATAAGTCATAGTAATTGTAGCAATAATAACTATAGCTAATATTTTTGAGCGTGGGCCAGACACCGATTGCTTTACCTGCATTAACTCATCTAATCTTCACAACTCAATTTTACAGTTGAGGAAACTGAGCTCTCTTCCACCCACATTTTTGGATCTTATTATTTTCTCAGAGCACAATTAGTCTTAAAAAAAAATCTGTCTACAACCCAATGATTTTTTTTTCTTTTTTTTGAGGCACCAGGGCCAGGGATTGAACCTGGGACCTTGTATGTGGGAAGCCAGTGCTCAAACACTGAGCCACATCAGCTCCCCAGAGTTGGTTCTTTCATTTGCTTGTTCTGTTTTGTTTTGTTTTTAGGAGGCACCGGGAACCGAACCCGGGACCTCCCATGTGGGAAGCAGGCACTCAACCGCTTGAGCCACATCTGTTCCCCCCAATGATATTTTTATTGTTCAGGATTTAGTGTCAGTTGACATGGGATTTCTCAGAGGAAAAAATTTTTGGCCACAGATCTTGAGACTATTCCTAGCAGTTTTGTAATTGTCTTTAGAAACGATTTAGGTCCTGCTTCTCAAACTTTAAAATGCAAATGTTGCTTTTTTTTTGTTTGTTAGGCCAGTAATTTATTAAGGTAGGGAGGGAAGAGAAATGGGAGAAAATAACAGATCATGGGTGCCCGGTAGAGAGTAAGGGGCTGTAGAGTGATAAAGATGGCTGATTTTTTTTTTTTTTTTGGATTTATCTTTTTTTTTTTTTTTACTTTATTTTGTACATTTATAATTGAAAATATAAACAATTAAAAACTAAAAGGTAAACACAGATGAATAAATATATGGATTTCTCAATTAAATATAATGGATACATATAAAATTATTTTGAATTAAGCAATAAGTTACACAATATATTTGGTTCATAAAAATGCATTCATACAGTATTTGTCCTTCTGTGTCTGGCTTGCTTAGCTCAACATAATGTCCTCCAGGTTCATCCATGTTGTCATATGCTTTGCAACTTCATTTCTTCTTACAGCTGCATTATATTCCATCATGTAAATAGACCACAGTTTATCCATTCGTCTGTTGATGGACACCTGGGTTGTTTCCAACTTTTGGCAATGGTGAATAATACTGCTGTGAACATCGGTGTGCAGATGTCTGTTCGTGTCACTGTTCTCAGTTCTTCTGGGTATATATACCCAGTAGTGGTATTGCAGGGTCACGTGGCAAGTCTATATTCAGCTTCTTTTGGAACTGCCAAACAGTCCTCCATAGTGGCTGTACCATTCTGCATTCCCACCAACAGTGAAGAAGTGTTCCTATCTCTCCACATCCTCTCCAACACTTGTAGTTCTCTGTCTTTTTTAATGTGGTCATTCTGATAGGTGTGAATGATATCTCATTGTAGTTTTGATTTGCATTTCCCTAATCATGAGTGATGTTGAGCATTTCATGTGGTTTTTTTGCCATTTGTATTTCTTCTTTGGAGAAATGTCTATTCAAGTCTTTTGCCCATTTTTTAATTGGGTCATTTGTCTTTTTATTGTTGAGTTGTAACATCTCTTTATACATCCTGGATATTAAGCCCTTATCAGATATGTGATTTCAAAATATTTTTTCCATTGAGTTGGCTGCCTTTTCACCCTTCTGACAAAGTCCTGTGAGGTGCAAAAGTGTTTAATTTTGAGGAGGTCCCATTTATCTATTTTTCCTTTTCTTGCACGTGCCTTGGGTGTAAGGTCCAAGAAACTACCACCTACTACAAGGTCTTGAAGATGTTTCCCTACATTTTCTTTTAGTAGTTTTATGGTTCTGGCTTTTATATTTAGATCTTTGATCCATTTTGAGTTGGTTCTTTATAGGGGGGTGAGATAGGGGTCCTCTTTCATTCTTTTGGTAATAGATATCCAGTTCTCCCAACACCATTTGTTGAAGAGACTGTTTTTTTCCCATTAGCATGGACTTGGTAGGTTTGTCAAAAACCAGTTGACTGTATAGGTGAGGGTTTATTTCTGGGTTCTCAATTCTATTTCACTGATCGATGTGTCTATCTTTATGCCAGTACCATGCTGTTTTTTGACCACTATAGCTTTGTAATATGTTTCAAGATCAGGCAGTGAAATTCCTCCCACATTGCTCTTCTTTTTTAGAATGCTTTTGGCTATTCGGGTGCACTTACCATTCCAGATGAATTTGGTAATTGCCTTCCCTAATTCTGTAAAGTAAGCTGTTGGGATTTTGATTGGTATTGCATTGAATCTATAAATCAGTTTGGGTAAGACTGACATCTTCACAATATTTATTCTTCCAATCCATGAACACGGAATGTCTTTCCATTTGTTTAGGTCTTTTTAAATTTCTTTTACAATTGTTTTGTAGTCTTCTGCATATAGGTCCTGTACTTCTTTGGTTAAATTAACTCCTAGGTATTTGAGTCTTTTTGTTGCTATTGAAAATGGAGTTTTTCCCCAATTTCCTCCTCAGGTTGTTCAGTACTAGTGTACAAAAACATTACTGATTTTTGTGTATTGATCTTGTATCCTGCCACTTTGCTGAACTCATTTATTAGTTCAAGTAGCTTTGTTATGGATACTTCAGGATTTTCTAAGTCATAGGATCATATCATTTGCAAACAGTGAGAGTTTTACTTCCTATTTGGATGCCTTTAATTTTTTAGTCTTGTCTAATTGCCCTAGCCAGAACTTCTAGTACAATATTGAGTAACAATGATGACAGTGGGTATCCTTGTCTTGTTCCTGATCTTAGAGGAAAAGCTTTCATCCTTTCCCCATTGAAAGGCATATTTTCATATATGCCTTTTATCATATTGAGGAATTTTCCTTTTATTCCTATCTTTTGAAGTATTTTTATCAAAAAAGGATGTTGGATTTTCTCGAATGCCTTTTCTGCATCTATTGAGATGATCATGTGGTTTTTTTCCTTCAATTTGTTAATGTGGTGTATTACATAGATTGATTTTCTTATGTTGAACCAGCCTTGCATACCAGGAATAAATCCCACTTGGTCGTGATGTGTAAGTCTTTTGATATGCTGTTGGATTCGATTTGCAAGTATTTTGTTGAGAATTTTTGCATCTATGTTCATGAGAGAGATTGGTCTGTAATTTTCTTTTCTTGTGGAATCTTTATCTGGCTTTGGTATTAGGGTGATGTTGGCTTCATAAAATGTGTTGGGTAATTTTCCCTCCTCTTCGATTTTTTGGAAGAGTTTAAACAGGATTGGTGTTAATTCTTTTAGAAATGCTTGGTAGAAGTCACCTGTGAAGCCATCTGGTCCTGGACTTTTCTTTGCTGGGAGATTTTTGATGACAGATTCAGTCTCCTTAAATGTGATTGGTTTGTTAAGTTCTTGAATTTCTTGTAGCATCAGTGTAGGTTGGTTATGCGTTTCTAGAAATTTGTCTATTTCTAACAAGCTCCCAGGTGATGCTACTGATCCACCCTGAGCCATGCTCCGGACAGCTTCTGAACCGTCCCTTTCCACCACCCAGAACTTGAGCTTGTTGCTCATTTTAACGATGCCCTCTCTAGGGAAGACCTGAGCCATGCTTTCCACTCTTTATGCTTGAGTTAGGAGATCTTCAGAGTTATTTCTCAATTAAAGGGGCAGGTGGCCAAATTCTGGAGGAAGAAAATTAAACCAGCTTCTATATTGTAGAACGTTTCAAAGTCTTTAAGATAGGAACGTGTGATATGAAGGTCCAAAATGGGCAGACAGTGGGTAGCATTTCCCAAATTTACATGACCTTGAAAGAAAACTGTCAAAGGACAGCTCTCTACAGAATGTGTTTTTGGAAAAGCTTCTGCCCCTGTGTTGTCCTGTCCGCTTTCCACCTCTGTTTTCAAGACCACAGCTCCAGCTGAACCTCCTGAAGGGCTGCTTTGATGGAACAAGCATTTTTCAAGCTCTTGCCATGCACATGTGGAGCCCGTTCCACTCCCTGCCTCCATTCTAGTCCCTCTAATCTTCTCCAAAGTGCAGCTTTCATTATAACTCTCCTTTGCCCCAAACCTTTCAGTGGCTTCTACTTGTTTCTAGAAATGAGTCCAAACCCCTTAGCCTCGTCCAGGGCCTCCTCTCTCTTCCTGCTGTGATGGATATTCTGGACAAACTAGACTACCTGCCCATCCCTGGAGAATGTCTGCACTTTTTTATCTTGATGCCTTTGCTAATGTTATTTCATCTCTCTTAGACTCTCTCCTCCTTCTATCTCTCATGATATCTTTTGGGATGCTTCCAGGAGAGCCCACAGAACCCTGGGCAGGCTAGACTCTCCTGCTGCTTCAATGTTAGGGGCGTAGCAGTGATCACTAATGACTCTATGACTTCTCGAGTGTTCTTGCTTGAGGGAAATTAGGTTTACTGAGAGAGTAAGCTGTCATGTGTGCCGTTGGTTCCCATATTGCCCAGTTGAACTGGGCATCTGGTCCTCAGTTACAAAACCTAACCCTATTTAATAACACTGTTCCTATGTGTAAATAATACAGTACTTACGTTGTTATTCTGGCCCCAAACGTATCTCCACTTTCTTCCCCATAAAGCATTCTACACTCTTTCCAGGGTTTTCCTACTATGACAAATATAATGATCTTTTTTAGAGGCGTATGGTAGTCATGTCTGAGGAGTATACATACCCATTTTAAATAAGGGTGAGAAATAATTTCAGTGTTGTTTATATCAAGATTATTTAAAAACGTACAGCATAAAAATAACTACAAACTCAGATTTTATAGCTCTTAAGTAGCTGAAACAGCAAAACAAATGAAATATTATAAGAATAATAAAGTTAAAAACATTCAAATTAATACTTAACCTGAAATATGATTTTGTTTTGTGGAAATCTTCTGTTGCCCAGCTTTTTAAATTTATGAGTGGAGCATCTTATGGGGAGAGTTAAGTGATAATGATTACTTGCGCTTTAGGGCATAAGCAGAAATCAAGACCAGTTGGAGTGATTGTTTTTGGCAGTCAGCATTGGTTTAAGAGGAATTCCTTGCCATTGACTATACAGGGTCAAAACGACCTACATTTCTCATTAGAGTCTTTGAAAAATTTTGGCTTTCATCCATCTTACTTCTAAAGTTTGGACATGAAAGTTATCCCTGTACTGGAGCCATTTAACCTTGAAGAAGTCAGAGTGGTGGGTGCAGAAAGCTGGCTTTCTTCTACACATGATCTCTTGTATTTTCTTTTTGGATCCTAGACTCTTGCTAGATCTGCATGCAGATATTTCTAGAAACCTTGTTCTTGAATTCTCTTGTGCTTGCCATGACTCAGAAACCAGAGTGTGCATTGTCTCCAATAGAAAACATGATATCCTCATCTCCACTGGTTCCTGGCTGTATGAGTTTGGACAACTTAGCTAACCTCTCTGAGGTTCGGTTTTTCCAACCCTAACATGGGGATAATAGTAACTATGCAATAGGGTTTTTGCAAGGATTAAGTGAAATGACATGTGCAAAATACCAAATATAGAGGCATACGTATAGTTGGTGTTTAATAAATGCTCACCTCCTCCCTTCATCATCTTCAAGAGGTTAATTACAGGGAGAGGCCTCAGAAAAACCCATGCTTTGTTTAGCAAATGTTTGACGGGAGCTTACTCAGTGCCTGGGAGGGGTTCAGCAACGATTGTTTTCCCAGAAACTCACAGTATGAGACATCACTGTGACAGATACACTCATTCACCAACATAAATCTGGCACCACAAGATTGCAGGTATCGTGGTGTGGGGCGCATGGTTCAGAGATCGAGACTTTGCTTAAAACTCTTGGACGCAGTGCTCGTGGAAAACCTGCCCATACAGATTTCCTCTCTTGACTGCTGACACCCCCATTCATGGCTTCCATCTCTGCCACTCAAGTGGATCAGCGCTGTGCTCTGAGAGAGGCGTGGATGGCGGTTCTCCCCTAGAGACCTGGGGCAGGGCCCCTGTATGGCCGTGCAGTGAAGGTGATATGTGAGATGAGCGTGCAGATGAAGCCCTCCTTAGACTCCTGCTTCTGCCTATTTTAGGATGCTCCATGTAAATGCCAGAACCCAGGAACGGGATGCAATGATAAAAAATATGCCCGTGTGGACATTTTCCTCTCTCACTTGATCCTGTCAGTCAACACTGGTGTTTGTAGAATACCTGCAGAGCAGTGCAAGGAAGACTGCTTGCTTGGGGTCAAGATCTGTCAGACCACTAACAACCATGATAAAATAAGACATAACCATCCCGACATCATGCGCCCTAGCTGAACATTTAGTTCTGTGCTGGGTCGGACAACACAACTTAGAGATTATACAGAGTAAACTATATTGGTGAAGGCTTTGGGGTGCTGGATTGGATTCTAAAGAATCCCCTTAAAGAAGGCACTTTCCAAGACTAAGCAGACGATAGGCCTCCGGCCTCTGCAAGAGTGATGGTGGAGAGGGCTGGGAGGTGTGCTGACCTACACAGGACGGTAACCTTCTTTGGGCTTGTTCAAGGTCAGCCAGCCTGGCAGGGAGATACCAGACTCAGCTGCAGTTGGATTTGCTTGTCTTGAAAATCACACTGTACCCTAATTTAGATTCGTTCTTAATCGCAATCCATGTCCCTCTGGGTATGAACCCATGGTAAATAGGGCCTTTTGAAGACCTTACTTTTTTAGTGAGGGTATGGCCCAATTGAACAAGGGCAGAACTTGGAGAAGGGCACACGGGAAGAGGCGGGGAGTCAGCAGAAACCAGAAGAGCAGACTAAAGGAGAGGCCATCACCATGTGATGGGATATAGAGCTATGGCCAAGGAACCCCGAGCATTGCTGATGCCAGGCCAGAATGCCAGACTCTGGGAGAAAGCAAGCTTTCTTTGCTGACATCTTGATTTTGGCTTTCTTCTAGATGTAAAGCCATGAAATAAACTCCTGTGGTTTAAACCAACTTGTGTGGCGTTTGGCATAGCAGCCCTGGTGAACTAAGACTTGCACAAAGACTCGTGCTTCAGAACTCTACATTCTGCATCTCGTGGCTCGTTTACATGGCCTGGAGTGGCAGGGCCCACCTACGTGGACTAGTGGGGAGCTGGCAGGCAGTGCTCCTTCTCCCTGGTGGGACATGAAGGAGCTCAGGCTCCCCACCCTGGGGCAGAGTGGAACCACGCTGGGCTGATGTGCAAACTTATGTTTTATTTTGTGCTAAAATTTCAGAAAATTAAGGGCGTTGTCCTTTCCCTTTTGGAATTTATGTTATCACTGATCTCAACATATTCTGCCCCTAGTGCCGACAGCAAGAATAAAGATTAATGGAGTATCTGCCATGACAGGTGCTTTCACACATGCTGTCTCATCTGATCCTCTCACACTGAGAAAGCTGAGAATTCTCCAGGTGTGTAGATAGGGGACAGCACCAGGTGTGAGGGATGTGCCTCCCCCAGGTGTGTAGGTGAGAAGACAGTGCTTCCTCCAAGTGTACAGGTGAGGGGACAGCGCAGGGAGTAAGGGACGTGGCTCCCCCAGGTGTGTTGGAGAGGGGACAGCACAGGCCTGTGAGGGCTCTGCCTGGACCCTGCCAACCTCTCGCGGGTGTGCAAAACTGAAGCACAGGTCAGCTTCGGTCCATCTCAGTCCTGGGGTGCTCCTACCACATGTGGCGGCTTCCCCCTGAAACAGGGAGGAAACAGAGAGAAATGGGTGCTGTTTCCTCCAGGATTCAAAATGGTGGCAGGACGTAAGGAGAGATAGTCAAGAAATTTAAGCTCTCCGCTGAGCTGGCATATTCAACGTTTGTCTGCGTTGTCTGTGTGGGAACGTCCCTATGTCTCCGTCTCCGTGTCTACCTCTTACAGCTACCTGGCTGCTCCCACATCCTTCTACTTCAGAATGCTGAGAGAGAAAGGGAGACGAGCCGGTGCTGTTGGGTTTATCAGAGGATCTGAGCTCTGTGCGTCAGTTTTAATGGACTCGTCAGCTTGAGGTGTGCGGGCAAGAGGGAGCCGAGAGGAGAGCATGGGGAAGTGGGAGCAGGACGTGAGCGTGTGCTGGGGAAGAGGGGGATCTTGTTCTGCCTTGAGAGTGGGTTTAGCCCCAGATGGCGCCTCCTTTGGCTCACAATGTGATATTCTTTTAGTATTTGCTTGATGCTTGTCAGAGGAGGCCTGAGTCGAGTGCGCTGCTGCAGTCCCCTGGCCGCCTCCAAACGTGTGGGTCCCCCGGGCAGAACTGCCATCCTCCCCAGGAGCAGTGACACCAACTCCAATTGCTGCTAAGCCTCCTGCCCCTACAGAGCCTTCCTTGTTACATGGCTCCCTGCCTCCTGTAGAACTAACTGTTCATGAGAAGAGTGGTGGTGGGTGGTGCTTTCCTCACTTCTTGATGTTGGAGAGCCAGCGGGGGACTCTGGGCCTGGGTTGGTGCTGCACGTGGTTTGGCTCCTGGGGGCTTCTCAGCTGAATGCCCCAACATCAGGCAGGTTCTCCCATAGGGTGGGGGGCAGTGAGGAGGCTGGAGCATTGAAAATGGGAGTTTAAGCCAGAAGAGCCTGGAAGAGGCCTTTCCTTGTGGGAAGCCCAGGGACTGGGCCCCTTGAGGTCCCTTGTCACTGTGGATCCTGCTGTACTTGGGCTGCTGCATTGCTTCCTGCCTATGATGCGTGACCTTGGCAAGAGGGCCAGGGACGGGCACACAAGAAGGGGCCCTTATAGCCATGAAAGATCCTGAGTCCAACTGACCAGCCTTCCAAGGAATGTTGTAGACCAGAGGCAGCTGTCCTTTACTGAGTGGCTGGTCTAGAAGCATCCTCCCCAGTGGCTGGTCTAGAAGCATCCTCCCCAGTGGCTGGTCTAGAAGCATCCTCCCCAGTCTCTGGTCTAGAAGCATCCTTCCCGGTCGCTGGTCTGGAACCTCGTGCATCTCCCTGAGCAATATCATTCCAGTTCTTTTTCATCCTTAAGCACGGTTGCTTGGAAGCCCCCCTGCCTCCCATGGCTACCAGCGCCGTGGTCTGTTTCTGAGCTTCTGGATTGGCTCTGGCCTGAGACCCTTGGGCCCAGGCTCCTTGCCGTCTGTCTTGACCCACCCAGCCCTGACCCTGCCCGTGCCTGCCTGCCCGTTGTGGGGTTAGGACCACTATTTGCTCCAAGGAGCCCCATTTCTGAGCTGGAGTGGGTGACGTGTGCTGTGCCATCCTGCACGTCCCTGGACCCACCCCTTTGTGGAGAGCAGCCCCTGTCCCACGAGGCCCCCTGGTTGAAGGTCTCAGCCCCTTTCCTCTCCCTCAAGTCTCAGCCGTGACCATGGCTGGATTGCCTTCAGCCGTTGTCCAGTCTTGACAGAGCAGACCAGAAGAGGCCTGTGGACACGCAGCGGATGACTCTGACTGACTTCACTATGTGCCGAGTCTCGTTCCCGGCGCTCAGTGTACACGAGCCCCCCGTGTGCAGATAATCGTAGGGAGGCCTTAGAAGCCTGTGAAGCAGATGCCATCAGGAAACCCTTAGGCAAGTGAGGAGACGGAGGCACAGGGCTGACACCCAGGCTACCACCAGGGTGCACGTGTTAAGACGTGTGTTGGGGTCAGGACCGGCAGCCTCCAGGGTCAGCACAAAGGGCCGAATTCCAGCCGTCCTCAGGACATGTCTTCCGTGCGGCTTGTGACCTGATCCACAAGGTGATCTTTTTTTTTTTAATTAACATTTTTCATTGCGGTAACGTACAGAACATGAAATTTGCCATTTTAGCCTTTTAAGTATACAATTCTTTGGCATTAAATGTATTCACGGTGTTGTGTGGCCATCACCACTGCCTATTTCCAGAACATTTCCATCACCTCTAATAGATCCTCTGTACCCCTTAAGTATTAACTCCCGAGACCCCTCCCCCTGGTAATCATGATTCTGTAATCAATAATGTCAGTTTGAGTTTGACATCCACGTTGTTGCATGTATCAGGGCTTCATTCCTTTTTATGGCTGAATAATATTCCATCGTGTATATACACCACATTTTGTTTATCCATTCATCGGGTGGTGGACACTTGGGTTGCTTCCATTTTTTGGCAATTACGAATAACATCACTAGGAACATTGGTGTGCAAATATCTGTTCGAGTCCCTGCTTTCGATTCTTCTGGGTATATACTGAGAAGTGGAGATGATGTGTCATATGGTGATTCTGAGTTTAACTCTCCGAGGGACCACTGAACAGTTTTCCAGAGCACACAAGCTGCTCTTCCAGAGATGGTTTAGTTCATGGAGAAAATGCATATTTCACTTGTATATTTCAGAAAACTTGCCCTGTAAGGACATTTTTCAGCAGGACAAAATCATAGCCTATGTGCAAATGATGGGTTTCAGTATATCAGCTTACAGCCGTGTTTACCTTCTCCTTAGCACTGGGCTCCATTCGACCACATGGGAACATGCGTTTTCTCTGCTTGCCCCAGACCTCCTGGGGCCATGGGAGGCCGGGATGCCCCAGAAGCTTACCTCCTCCGCCGTCATGTCCGTGGAGTGGCCTAATGCTGCCAGATACTGTGGATTTCTAGCTGGTGTGTTTTCAACACACCTTGTTTCTCACAAGATCTTTTTCATTTTTCTTTTAAAAATCAGAATCTCCGAGCAATTTGGATGTGGCAGTTGTGTTCAGGGTTGGGAGGGAAGACTTGCACTCCCGTTTCTGGTTTCCTCACCCCTAGCGGCAAGAGGCCGTGCTCCACCCTCAGGCGTCTCTTGTCTGCTCCCAGGGTCCATCGCTGACCAGGGGACCTGACCCTGTGCCGAGGAAGCTGCGAGGGCAGGGGGCAGGGCTGCGGCCAAGCATTCGGTGTGTAATCTGGGCGTGACTTCACCCGGCCTCAGTTTCCTTTCTTGTGAAATAGGAGCCACGATACCTACCCCCAGGGGTGCAAGGATTATGGAAATAACACAGGCGCTGGCAAGACAGGCCAGAGAGTGCTGGGCCGAGGGCAGCTGTGCTTGGGTTGGTCCCCGGGGAGCTGCATGGGGTCCCTGGAATCTTCCCAGGCCTTGGTGCAGAGGCATGTTTGGAGACAGACCATCCAAGGTGAGGCCTCTCCAGCCAGGGCCCCCTCTCTGTGCCCTTGTCCCCTTGACTACAAGTACCTTGGGCTCAGTCAAGGGAGGCAGAAGCAACTCAAAGCCAGTGGTTGGCTGCTTGTGACTAGCGCGGCCCTGTCCTGGCGGTGGATGTGCTGCAGGGGCTGCAGACATACTGGGCCTGCTGGTTCTGCCTAATCCAGCCTGCTTAGGTCCCTGACGTCCTGAGTCACAGTACGGGGTCTGGTGCAGAGGGCATACCCCCTGTTGTTTATCCAGTTTTCAGCAGCTTTACCTGTTGTGTTTTTTTGGGGGGGTGGGGGTGAGGTCAGTTGTTATTTGGTCAAAGCCATTTTTCTGGCATGAACTATATTAGTAATGTGTTGGCCTAAGCTATTCGAGTAACCCAAGGGAAAACTAAAGCTGGTGAAGTGCACATCAGTGCTGCTTGTTTCTTGTCCTGGGTGGTCGCCCGGCCTCCGCCTGGCTCCCTTGGGCCACGTATGAGCCCCGGACCTGCCTTCAAGGGTGCCCTGTCTGCCTCTGTGTCCCTGCCTCTGCCTGCCCTGCAACACTGCCAGCTCTATCGTCATGCCCCCAAGACGTGGCTTCTCCTCTTAGAAGGCCATCCGAGCCCGAGGGCATTGGGGGAGGTCAGCAGCAGGGTGGGACCTCGTCCTCTGGCCAGCTGGTCCTTCACCCAGTCAGGGTGGGCGAGGGGACGTACCCTCTGCAAATCTCTCATTTCTCTGGAACTTTCCTTGTCTGTAAAATGGGAAAGAGTTAGAGGCCTACTTTACTGGGTAGTGACGAAGACCAAAAAAATTTTAAAGCACATGAAAAGTGCTTTGTATATTTTAAAATGTTACACAAGCTCTAATAATCTTAATAAGGTTGTTTTGCTGCCCAAGAGCTCTCGTCTCCCCAGTTACTTGCTGATGGAAAGGGTGACCATGTGGCCCTGTGTTTGTCTGTCATGCAGTTATTAATTGTACTTCCTTTCACTCTTGAAAATGTCCCATGTTGGATGATAAAGCATATATATTACCCTATGTTTGGATAACGTGTCAACTAAGGGGAGAATCTTTTCCGGCTCTGGGTAAATGCTAAGTTCCTGGCACTTCTTTATTCCTGGCCTTGTCTTTGCAGCATCTTTGTGCAAGGATGGCTTTTGTAGGAATAGGGGGTTTCCTAGTCAATGAAAAATTTGTAACTGGAGCATGAACAACGTGGTGAAAAGGGCACTAAACTGACAATTGGACCAGCCAGAGTTTGAAGCCCTCTGCTCCGCTTTCTTTCCGTGGTCAATAAGTTACTGTCCTCGGACCTGTCTCTATCTCTAAAATAGGAACCGTACCTCCATCCTAGGGGTTAGCACCGGATTTAATGAGGTTTGTGAACCTCCCAGAAAACTACCTCACGCCAACTAATGCACATGCAAGTAAATGTTCATTGAGTTTAAAGTTTGTGTTTGTTTTTACTGTAATATTCATAGGCACAATTATCCCCTAAATAAGTATGGCGTTTCTGCCGTTGACTGAATTGTTGAGTCGGGTGCCTGGCAATGGTTTTTGGGGAGAAAACAGCTGAGCGAGGAGTTTTGAAAGCTTTCATTGTTTAATGATAGAAATCACCAGAGTTTTTTGCTTTTATCTCTCTCTTTTTTTTTTTTTTGTCGGTAGAGGTGGAGTGGGTGTAGCTCAGTGGTTTGAGTGCTTGCTTCCCATGTATGAGGTCCCAGGTTCAATCACAGCCGGTACCTCCTAAAAAATAATGAAATAAAAAAAAGAAATGGACACTTACAGAAAAGCTATGGATGAAAAAGTGATTTAAAAACAAAGGAAATTTACTTGGCAAGAGATTAGCTCAAGAAAGAATAAACCATAATTAAAAAAAAAAGTCAGTGGAGGCCTTGATCTCGACTTCTGCCATGGTGAATACTTTGTCTTTCAAGACTTCATTGAAACACCTGCAGCTGTGACATTCGTTTAGCCACTAGACTGGCACATGTCGGTTGCCTGCTCTTGGCTAGAGATGGAAGAGCAGTGAAAGCTGGTTCAACATCTCTCCTGCCCTCAGTGTCCTGTGGTTTATCAGGAGAGATGGCACATATGACCGGAAGAGCTACGCAAGGAAGGAGACAGTTCTGGCGCCAAGAGATTTGCAAGTCAAGCCTCCGAGGTTCCTGGGAGGCAAGTTTCAGGGGAGAGCTCTGTGAAGAGCTGGCCTTGGAGCTGAGCCAGGAATCCAGATGGGGGTTCCAGGTAGAGGGCACTGCGTGGACAGAGAGCGAGCGAGGAAGGAAACCGAGGTATGGGTAGTAGAGGCAGCAAGCGGCTTCTGACCGAGGGAGTGGCGCTACATGGGGAGTCAGAGTAAGAAGCTTTGTGTGGATCTGAGGATGGGTGAAGAACTTTTGAAGATTTGAGCAGGGTTGTGATCATCAGAGCTATGATTTAGGGGGGTGTCGGCAGCAGCATCTGTGAGGGAGCACCGTGGGGAAGTTCGCCAAGGCCAGGAGAATCGACGGTTCATTATATTCCCTCTTCCCCACTGATCTTCTTGGGCCAGGCTCATGGTCTTTTTAAAATTATATTTTTGTCTTTTTATCTCAGAGGCACCCACTCTTCTTTTGAGCCTAAAGAATCTATTCCCTTTGTCTCAAAGCCAGAGATATGGCTGAGAGATATCAGAACATCTGTCAGCATGCCAAAGGGTAGAGAGTTGTGTTGGTTAAGAGCCAAAACAAAAGAGCCAAAAAAAAGTCAAGATATGTACATTATAAATGTAGAATTAAAAAAAAAAAAAAAGAAGAAATAACCTGCAAATAATTAACTGCACACGTTTAGCTAGGGGAATATTATTTTCTTGCCAAATATTATGTGGTTTGAAAAGCCACTGGAGACTTTTTAGATGATTGTGGAGTTCAGGCAGCTGTGAGATGACAAACATGAAATAAGAACAACTGAAACCAAGTTGATATTCACATCTTTTTTTTTTTTGTGGGGCAGACTTTTTGTGAGTCTTCCTTAAAAAAAGACTGCCAAATCAAGTTATTGAAATATTAGAATCTCTCAGCAGAGAGAAGAAATGCATCTTAAAGAAGTAAGTGGTCTCACCTGTTCCATTCCTCATTAAATTCTGGCCCTGAATAGTGATTGCGGATACATCTTTGGCAACCCCCCTATGCTGCTAAGTGAAGACCAGATTCATTCCTTCACTCTCCAATATTCACTGAGCTCCCATGCTGTGCTGGATGCAGCATCAGGCACTAGGAATGGAATGGTAAGCTGCCAGGGAGCTGGACGCCCAAGCATGGACCCAGAGAAGGGAGTGAACAGTTTAGAGTCACTGGATAACTTCCAGCAATGTAGGCTGACATTGGATTTTTTCCAGAACTAGCTGGGGCCACCAGGGGAGGGCTTTTTGTAAGAAATGACTTGTAAAAAGAGCTCAGAAGTAGGATTTGGCTGAATGAGAGGGTAGGATGGGATTAGGAAGACAGAATGAGCAACAGCCCAGAGGAGAGGGAACTGGAAAGGGGCCAGAGTTTGAACTGGGGGAACAGGAAGTAGGTGGATGCTAAGAAGGGCCAGACAGTGTAGTGGACATGGGAAGAAGGAGCAGGTTCTGTTGAACAGATGGTTAGCTGGAAAGAGAGTGTGAGTGGGAGGCAGATTGCTGCTGATGCCCTGGGGAGGACGGGTGGGGTTTCCTGGGCCAGATGATGCTGGTGATGCTGGAGGGGGTTTGGGAAGGAAGACCTTGGGCCTAGTCTTGGCCATATGACCATCTTGGTGGGAAATTCAGCATGCAGCGGACCTGTGTCTGCCCTGAGTGTGAGGCCACATGGCTGAACAAAAGGGTTGGATTAATGGTGTGTAGATTGTGGCTTGATTCACATAACACTTACCTGCCACCCTCCCTCTTGCAGCCTCCTTCTGGGGACAAGGGACTTGTGTTGCTCCAATTCTGACTCTGTGCAGTCTGTGCTGCTTCTTGGCCTCCCAACTCCTCCTCCTTCCAGGTCTCCTCAGGCCTACCCTGTTCTTGTGAGACTTTTGT
>JAKSZT010021197.1:560808-780005 GCA_026826555.1 Tolypeutes matacus | reverse complement strand
AACAACAACAAAAAAAATGACAGCGCTTTCTTTTCCTGTGTGTCTCTGTGTTTTTAATCAGACCCAGCCACACTTCACTGAGATAGTCTGGTTGAAAAGCTCTCACACCCACAGGAGTGGACTAGCCCACAAACATAATCTCTCTCTTTTTGGGATTCATGAAATAATTTCAAACTGCCACAGAAGCAGTCATCTTAAGATGCTGCATGTATTTTGTCATAGAGTTAGGACAGAATGTGGTTAAACACACACAGACTCCCTGGGTACAAGGCTGCCACTTACTATCCTGCCTGCCTTTGAGTAAGATACTTAATCTTTCTGTCCTCACTTTCCTCCTTTATAGCAGGGAATAATAATAATGGTTAGAGAGTTATTAGGGAAATGCATGCATTTGTGTGGGTGAAGCACTCATGTGGGCTGGATACGTGGGAGCCTGTGATCAGTGTGGGTGATAATTACTGTTTCAGGCAGGCTTCCCCGCGCCACTCAAAGCAGGATGTAGGACACCGAGTGGTTGTTAGCCATTGACTCACCTTTACAAAACTCAGCCTTCATGCGGATTTCCGCAGCCTCTGGAAACTCAGCCCACTCTCTGCGATTCGTGTCTAGCACCTTGTACATACGTGGTCTGAGAGCATTTCCCAAAGAGGTGTCAAAAGTGT
This sequence comes from Tolypeutes matacus, assembly GCA_026826555.1. Classification (NCBI taxonomy): domain Eukaryota; kingdom Metazoa; phylum Chordata; class Mammalia; order Cingulata; family Chlamyphoridae; genus Tolypeutes; species Tolypeutes matacus. The sequence continues at coordinate 779,343 of JAKSZT010021197.1, read as the reverse complement.
TTGAGTGAGGGTGGCCTTTTGGAGTTTAAATTCATGTGAATATATGCTTTTCAGTTCACTTGTTAAAAACCAGCAGCACAAAGCAAACCTCTCCCTGTTGTGTACCCCTTGTAAGACAAATTTAATATTCCCACATGATGAATTGTGCCAAATGTATTTAAGTGAAGATCGATTCCCCTAACAGGGAGAATCTTTATTATATACCTGCCATTTAAGTACAATTTTTTGCTATATTTGACAAGGAAGAGATAAGATTCAAATCTGCGTGCTGGTAGGCAGTTTAGGTTCTGGGTCTTGTTCCTGTCAAGCTATTTGATGCAAAGAACAATGTTCCTGGGCCTGGAGAGCACGTCAGCGTTCGTTCTTTTATTGGCATTTATTGAATTCGATGCCAGCCCTGGGCTTGGCATGGGAAATAAAACGGTCAAGTGACTTACAGAAGAGGAACGCATTTCATTTAGTAAAATGCCGTGTTGTTTCCCTGAGGGCCAGCTTTTCAGTGCAGCACGGCCATATCGTACATATTTGTGCTCACCGCAGCCCCCTTAGAGGCTGCCTGTGTATGAGTAAGCAATTTTCCACTGTGGACAAAAAAAAAAAAAAAAAGGGAAGCATGCAAGACTTGGCGATTGTATTACTGCCTATAAAAAAGTGCCATAAGTATAACATGGGGAATTTTTGGGACATTGGAATTGTTCTGCATGATATTTCAATGACAGATACAGGCCATTATAAAATTGTGTGGTGCTAAGTGTAAGCTATAATATAAAATATGGACCATTGTTAATACAATCCTTCAATATGTGTTCATCAGTTGTAACAAATGTACCACACTAATGAAGGATGTTGTTAATGTGGGAAAGTGTGGGATGGGGAGGAGGTGGAGTATATGGAAATCCCCTTATATTTTTGATGTATCATTCATGTAATCTAAAGCTTATTTACAAATAAAGATAAAAAAAAATTAACGAGGGGGAAGAAAGTGCCCTAAGGATGTTTTATATACCTCTCTATGTCCCTTTTAGATCCTGGAAGCCTGAAAAGATTTCTGTTTCTAGTAGGAATTTGGACTAGGCCAAAATCCGTAGGGCGAGGGTAGGGCTACATTGCCTATGAAGCTGGGACATGTTGGAAACCCAATCTGCTCCCCTGTTCTCTCTCCCTCACCGCGTCAATACGTGGAGGTGGAGCCCAGACTGGTTGGCACTGGGGGTCCAGCTGTTTATGTGCCTTGTTCATAGGTGAGCTGATGAGATGCCTCAAAATGAAGCAACAAAGAAGGAGACACTGAAAGCTGGTGAAAAGAGTATTCATGGTGGGCACCCATGGCCGGAAATGAGACAACAAACACAGCTGCATCCACATGTGTATATGTAGGTAGATCAGGATGGAATGCTGGTGTTTGGGAGCAGATCTCTCTCTGTGCACACTCCCTAAAATCACTCTGACCTGTAGGAAGCCTTGCTTTGGTTTAAGGATGAGGGAGGAGTGGCCGTGGTTTACTCGTGGGCCTGCTCCTGGGTTGATTTATTCATCGAACGTTGATTGAGCACTTGCTGTATTCTGGCTGCTGCAGTAGCAACCGGGGATGCAAGGTAGCTCTGCACTCTTGGAATTTACATGCCGGCTGGGAAGATGGGTGTTTTAGTTTTCCAGCTGCTGAAAATGCCCTACAAATGGGTTGGCTTAAACGATGGGAATTTATTGGCTCCCAGTTTTGAGGTGCGGAGAAGTCCAAAATCGAGATGTCATCAAGGCGATGCTTTCTCCCAGAAGACTGTGGTGTGCTGGGGCTGGCTGCCAGCAATCGTTGGTCCTTGGCTTTCCTGTCACGTGGCAGAGAACAAGATGGTGTCTTCTACTTTCTCTTCCGGGTTCTGTTGACTTCCAGCTCTGGCTGCTCCCGATGGCTTCTCTTTCTGTGTCCAATTTCCTTTGCTTATAAGGATTTCAGCCATATTGGATTAAGGCCTACCCCTCATGCAGTTTGGGTACAGCTTAACTAATAACTCATCAAAGGTCCTTTTGACAAATGGGTTCAACCCAGGGGTTGGGATCTGAACATGGCTTTTATGAGGAACTTTTTACCCAACAACAGGTAAAAGGAAGTAAATATATAATGCAATTTCCAATAGCAATCTAAATCTTAAAGTAGGGGAAGGAGATAAGGCAGAAAGGGGGCATGGCTATTACTGACAGGGGCCCCTCTAAGTAATGGGAGGGAGAGAGCCATGACAGATCCAGAGAAAGAGGGGCTGGCAAGCGCCGAGGCCAGGAGGTGCCAGCAAGATGGCCACAGAGGGTCTTGTGCCCGGGCATCTGCGGGATGGTGTACAGTCACTGCGCTCGTTGTCCTATGTGGTTTGAGTTGGCCCCACTGTTCACCCCACAGGGAAGCGGAATCTGGGTAAGTGTCTGTTAATTTTAGGGCCTTTGGTTTGCTATATACTCAGTAATTTTAAATTGCCTTGTTTTGAATTGTTGCTTTAAAAAAATTGTCTAGTTCCCAAACACTGAGTCCACTGGATGGACTCATACACTCAAGGTCAGTTCTTGAACTTTAGTTTCCATATTTTTTGGCACTTTGTGAGCACATTGCTCAAACGTGTTGGTAAAAGTGTGAGAGAAACAGCTGAGGGTGGCTGAAGGGCTTCTTGTTGCCAGTCCCTGAAAAATGTGAAATGAAAGAAGTCTAAAAGGAGAGGAAATAGCTCTACCCGATGAGCCCATGGGTTTGGGAGCCTGTGCCTCCTCCTCACACTGGTTAAAGGACACGAAGGAAAGGAAAAAATTTTGGTCAGCCTTACGCTCCCAGCTTTGTCCCTCAGATTCAGAGCACAGTCATTTGGGGTCAGAAATGTGGAAAAACAGGATCTGTTTCAGCTCTGATTCTCTTTTTCTCAACTGGACCAACCTCAAGCGATTCCAAGGATATTTCTCATTAACGTGTTCTTCCAAAATGCTGCCTTCTGGCAGGTAACGTCACCGCCAGTTCATTTTGGAATTTATCCTCACACTTCTCTGAGGTTTATGGACTCATCTCACATTACAATTTTCAAAGGTAGTTTGCCTTCATCCTGGTACGACTTCATAATGAAATAGCAATGGAAATCAGCACCAACGGCACACTGCCAAATCAGTTTTTTAATCCTGCCATACTTTGCCTCTTCTCACTTAAAATGGGAACATCTGATGCACTTTTCATGATATTTCCAACATTAAATACTGTCTTTTAAAAAGATATGAACTAAAAATGTGCTTCATCCTTCTCTTCCAACTTTTCTCGTAAGGATTTCAGCAATTAGTTCCTTTTCGTTTGTGATTGCATGGGTTTCCTCTGTTTCTGAGCAGAAGTCAGGCACAGCTTGTTGGCCTTTCTTCAAAACCAAAGCTGTTCCTCTGGCTTCTGTGACCTGAATTCATGCTTTCATTATAAACATCTCATTTTCAGAAACTTACTACTTAGCAAGAATACTTGACCCATAGCTGAATCTTGAATTATAGGATTTTTGTCTCTAGTGACTTGAACAATTTTTATAATCTAGAGACATTTTCAAAGCATATTTTTGGCACTGCAGGGAATTTTTCTTTTAATTAAAGAGAGATTTATGAAAATTTTAAGTTGCTTAGATATTTAGTTTAAAAACATTGTAACGTTTGGGATGCCAAATCTGGGTATATTATTTTCATTTATTTAGGTATTACTAACATTTTGCAGACATTTTTATAGCTCCTAGGTCAGTACTGTTTATAGAGACAGCAATTGGTAAACATCTATTGAATGAATGACTGGAACACAAAATATTTGTGGTGATTTGGGGACTCTTCCATACTTTGATTTCCTAATTGGTGAACCCTGAGTACGTTGATGAATGGATAAATGTCTACGAGGAAGGAGATCTCTAATGATTATGTCTCAAGACTTTGATCAAGAACTTGGATGAAGATGAATAAAAACATGCTCCTCAAATTTGCACATACCAGTGCTTGTGTCACTGGCTGGCACAAGCAAAATTTAGAAAATGGTAATATTGAAACATGATGAATTGGTCCGTGAAGAACAGATTAAATAATGATGGTACATTTTAGTTTCCTAGGCCACTCAGGCAAATACCATGAAGTGAATTGGATTAAACAATGGGAATTTATTTGCTCATGGTTTGAGGCTGGGAAAAAGTCCAAATCAAGGCATCAACAGGGCAACACTTTCTCCCTGAAGACTGGCTGCTGGTGATCCTGGGCTCCTCTGTCACATGGCAATGCACATGGCGGCCTCTCCTGGCCTCTCCCTTCTCTTCTGGCATCCGTTAAATTTCAACTTCTTGCTTCTGTGGCTTTCTCTCTGTCTGAATTTCATTCCTCTTATAAAGGACTCCAGTAACAGGATTAGGACCCATCTTGATTGAACTGGCCACACCTTAACTGAAGTAACCTTATCAGAAGGGCTCACACCCAGAGGAATGGATTAGACTTAAGAATACATTTTTCTGAGGTACGTATGACTTCAAACCACCACAGTCCATCCTTACAGTGCAATACCTTGAAGCTATTAAAAAAATGATGTTTGAGAAGAATCTCATGTCCTGGAGAAAGGCTTATATGTTTTTAAGTGAAAAAAATAGATTAGAAAACAATATTTAGAGGATAATACCCTCTCTTTTATATTCAAAGAACAAAGACTGTCTAGATGGACATGTATCAAAATGGTAATAGTGGCTACTTCTGAGGGAAAACGTTCAAGATGGTTTTTACTTTCTTTTACTTGCTTATCTATATCTTCAAAATTTTCTTTTTTAAGTAAAAGTGAAAATATTTTATGCAAGTAATGGGTCAATAATAACTGTTTTTTTGTGGTGAGCAAAATCAGCTGCACCTGTTCTGTAGAGTTTAGATACTGGGATTAAGATGTATTATTTCCAGTGAAATAATAGTGGCCACTGGCCACTGGACACTTTCGGGGCAGGGAGGGGATGTGCAGTTGAAATACAGGGTCTTTTTCGGGATTTGGAGGTTGTCCTGAGTGCCGTTGTGGCAACGGATTTAGGCCATTTTAAATCAGCACACACCATTCAGAACTGTGTGGGAGAGAGTGTGGTCTACGATGTGAACTGTGGTCTATGGTTGATGGCAAGGCCCCAGGATGTGTAAGTCCATTGAGGGTGGTGGGCCACACTTGTGGGAGATGTTTGTGTGGGATGTGGTGGGAGGTGTGGGAGGTGGGGAACATGGGAATCCTGGTAGGTTCTGTGTAATATTTTAGGTAATCTAAGCACCTCTTTAAAAAAAAAATTATATATATATATATAACATTTTTGTAAGCAAATGCACATATATGCATATGTATTTATATATCATTTTACAAATGTTGGTATGTATTGTGAAAATTTTGATTTTTACCCACAATAAAAAATAAATAAATTAATTAAAAAAAGATGTATTATTTCTTTAATAATGGTCATTGTTGTTATTATTATTTAAAGTATATCTGAGAATGAATACTAAAACTCTAAGTATTGGCCTTGGGGTCAAACGGCGGTGAGATGTATATTAGCAGTTCTTACATTGTGTGGTTGTGCGACCTGGTGGGTCTCTGTGGAACAGGTGGAAAATGATCTCTAAGAGCCCCTTCTGGTGGTGAGCTGTACGATTGGATGATTCTGAGTACCTGCAACTTGACCTTATGTCATTGTCTTTCAATGATGGGTGTTTTACTGCTTTGCAGAAACCCATGGGACAGTGTGTCTTCCAAAGGTTATAGGACCTGGAGTGAAAATGAAATCAATTAAAATTCATCTTAAAATATTTTTATCTCCCAAAGAAAGTGCATGGGAAATGTACAACCTTAAAGCAATTTTTTTCTGCTGTACAAGAATCCCAGGATGGTGGGAGAGTGGGCTGTTTGGGTTAAAGAGAGCAAGAGATCACCTGGATGCACCCTCTTCCCCAGCAGACACAGGACACAGGCATGCAGATGCACATATACATGGATGCACAGACTCATGGATATGTAGGCACCCAGGCACGCAGATGCACAGACACACAGACTCATGGACACGCAGACACCCAGACACACAGATGCATGGACACACAAACACATGGACACAGATGCACAGGCACACACACATACAGACTATGGACATGCAGACACACAGACACACAGATACATGGACACACAGATGCAAAGACACACAGACACGCGGATTCATGGACACATAGACACACAGACACACAGATGCAAGGACACACAAATACATGGACACATGGACACACAGATGCGTGGACACACAAATACTTGGACACACAGACACATGCACACACAGATGCATAGACACACGGACATGCGGACTCGTGGACACGCAGACACACATACACAGATGCATGGACACACAAACACATGGACACACAAACACACAGATGCACATATGGGGAGTTGATTTTGAGTCTAATGAGTAAAAAGTGAACAGAGTGGAGGCTGGAGATAAGGATTCCTAATTTTTGTTTGTCGTTCCTGCTTGTTCCCCGCCCCTGGTGGCTAGTGCAGCATGAAAAAGAACTCTTACTTCTCCTTCCAAGAGTATCTGCTAAGAGGCCAGTGATGTCCAGCTCTGCTGCTTCCAGGCCGATGTCTTGCAGGGTTGAGCGGAGCCTTGGAGACAGCTCTGAGCAGCCGTGTTCTCGGTATTGATGGGTAAAATGCACTGCTGGCCGTTCTTCTCCTCCACGGGCTTTCTGCTCCATTTCTCTGTTCTTACAGGGCAGCTGACAGCCCCATCCCTCACGACTCTGACACCCAGGTCCAGCGGGGCTGCCAGGACCTTGGGCCCCGCCCGCTTCCCAGCCTCCCTCTGCCCAAGCCTGGTACTCGAGGTCAGAGCCGGCCGGCCTGGTCTGCCTGCAGGGAGCTTAGTCCAATTGAATGTACAGAAAACCGCTAGTGCTGTGCATGGGAGCTGTCCTTAAGCAAGACCTCCCCCAGAACAGGCGGGTCTTTGTTATTTTTCATTTATGTTTAGATTCTTTTAAAATAATTGTTGCAAATCTGTTTTATGATCTGTCTTCATTTTCTGTGATATTTTAGAAACACAAGCAGAAGCTGAGGGTTAACCTGTGCAGAATTGGTAAAAAGGATGTGTGTTAATCTTTGGAAATGAATAGAAAAAAACGAAAGCACATCATAGTGTTTGTAACTAGCAGTGCTATTATATGGCTTTGACAGTGGTTGAAAGGTAGAGTCTAAGGACATATATATTACTAGAAGGAAAGCTTAAAACTGTAACATGGGACTGTATAGCATAGTAAAACCTCATGTGAAATATAAATATGGGTAATATTGCATATATATAAACTGTTTTTCTTTGAAACTGAACAAATATGTTAATGTTACAAGATGTTAATATAAGATAAAAAACATTATGCTAAGTGAAAGAAACCAGGCACAAAGTACTACATATTGTATAATTCCATTTATAAGAAATGTAAATATAAATCAATTTATAAAGATGGAATTAGATTAGTGGTTATGTAGGGCTGGGGAAGGATAGTGGGACTCAGAGATGACTGCTAAGGGGTGTGGAGTTTTTCTTTTTGGAGAAATGAAATTGTTCTAAAATTTTTTGTACTGATGAATGCACAACATTGATTACACAGTTTGGATGGCTTCTATGGTATGAAAATATATCTCAATAAAACTGATTTAAAAAAAAAGAAACACATGCAGAGAACTGAAATTACAATCTAATTTGTAGGTTATATAAATAAATAAAGAAAATGCCAGAGGGAGAGATGTAACTGATGTGACAGAAGCTGCAGCGAGCCTTCCTCCTCCTTTTGTGAGAAGTGGGCTGCCCGTCCTTGACTCACTGGGGAAGGGGACCCATATCCTAACTGGAGCTTCAGACCTGTTCTTTCATGAACTGTGGCAACAATAGCAATAGTAATAACACGTATTATTATTAACTAACATTTAATTATACATGTGCCATGCATCTTGTTTCATCTTTTCAACCCTGCACTTAAGAAGTCGGCATTAAATCCACTTTATAGATAGAGAAACCAAGACCAGTGGAGACTGGAAACCACCTCTTTTAACTGCAATAGTGTCATCATTGGATCTTGGCCACAGGCTTTCTGTCCCAGATGTCAGTTCCAATGTCAAGGTTATTTTGAACGAGAAGCACCTTTTTTTGTGGATGCAGCATGTTTCCAGCCTGTGAGCTTCTTCCTGCTGGTAGGGCTGGTTGAGGACAAGAATGTGGGGTCCTGCGAGCGCCCTCCTCCTGCTGTGACTCCTCCCCAGCCCTTTCTTTAGACAGAGTAAAGGCATGGTGGCGGTCTTCTCTGCCCCTCTCAAAACACCAACTTCTTGTTTCTTAAGTTTGGAAGGGTGTTGTCCTCTTGTCCATCAGAAGCTGCACACCTGAGCTCTTTCCTTGGAGCCTGTTGCTTGGGCCTTCTGGACAGAGACTGTCCTTGACACCAGATTCTTTCCAACCAGCTGTCCTGGCAAGTGACCCCTGGCAGATCTCCACCGGCCCCGGGGGGCCTCACTCCCGCCAGCTGGTCATGACCATGGGGCATGGTTGGGGAAGTTGTGCTGAGGGGGTGCGGCCTGGTTTTGTGAGTTGCTTGGCTTCCTGTGGACAAGAGGCTGGGCACCCATATCCGTTAAGCACTGGCTCGAGCAAAGCTACCTGATGTTTTCTGTTACGGTGACTGTATCGGTCCACCAACAGCCAGAAATCGGTTGGCTTTTATGAAGGATATTTATTTGGGTCCCAAGGCCGTGGAAAGTCCAACTCAAGATACCACAAGAGGTGTTTTCTCACCAAAGTCAGCTGCCACGTGGTGAAGCAAGGTGACGGGCGATCTCTGCCCGGGTTTCAGCCTTTTCCTATTGAGGCTCTGTGGGCCCAGCTTCTTCCCCATCTCAGCTGCAGGCTGGCACAGGGCTTGTCTCAGGGCCTCTTATATCAGTCTCAGCTCTCTTCTCTTCTCTGAGCTGTAAGCTATCAGGCAAATGGTCCATCTCTCCCTGGGGCTTTAGCTGTTTGAGCCTTCTCCTTTCTGTTACATGGCAGGATCAAAATGACAAAGTTCTCTCCTCTGTGTGTCTTCTTGGGTGAGTGACCATTAGCAGCAGACCCAGCAAGGGGACAGGGACTCAACCTGAGTCACACCCCCTGACGTAGTCAAATCAAAAAGCTCTAATCTTAACAAAGACATCTCCACTGAATTTAATGCAATCAAAGGGTATCGCACCCTGAGGACTAGATTAGTTACAAGCATAATCTTTCTCCTTTTGGGGTTCATAAATGATCTCAAACTGCCACAGAGACTGTGGAGGGTCTCTCATGGCACAGGCCCATGACACGGTGGTGCTTGGCCGCAGTGATGCTGTGGAACGCACAGTGATTTTGCACACTGGAGGAGATGCTTCCCATCATGTGGGCAGTGCAGGCATTCCCAGACGTGCATTATCACTCCGCCTGAGCTTCCAGAACTGGAGACCCAGCGGGTTGGGGCAGACATCTGAGCCTCGACGGAGTGGGAAGCGCCCCACAGTTGCTCATGGTGCTGGGACCTGCCCCTGCCAGCCCCTTCCCTCCTTCTCAGGCTGCCTCCGCCCCAGTCTGCCTGCCTGTCTTCCTGAGGCGGACTGTCTGCACATAGAAATACTATTGACAGGGCGCTAAGGAGTGGGCAGTGAGTCAAGTGAAAGTGAATTTGAATCCTTGACCTTTGGAGACCAGACACTGAGTCAGCAGTAAAATAACATGACTGTTAATTAATGGCCATTGAAAGCACGGGTCTTTGGCCTCTGCTCTTCCAGATGCCTCCATAAATTTAAACCTGTCTGACATGCTGTGGGATGGCAGGATGAACAAGGCATGTGGAGGTTGGGTTTTAAGAGTTTCTTCGGACTGTTCTTCCTTTGAAGTGGTTTCGGACGGCCTGAAAATACGTGCGGGAGAGCCGTCATAAATTGTGCATTGTGCATGGCTCCTTTCTGTCTCCTGCCAGCCTGGGGAGTTAGATCCAGAGCTGCTCTCATTCTATTTATTCATTTATTATTAGAGACATGCAAATAATTTAGCTTTGCCATTAAAGTGGATTAATTGATGGTGATGCTTGTCTCTTGAAAAGTCATATCCTATATTGATAGAACAGCTGCACTAAGATTGGAGGAAAAGATGAAGACAAGGCGTCTCCCCTCTAGGAATTGGCATGGGCCACCTGACTTTTTTGACCTGTACCAGGGTTGGTACAGGTGGCTGTACCAACGTCATGCCCAAAGCTTTGACCTCCAGCGGTGGTGATGGCCCTCCAGAGCTCCAAGACCCCCTCATTGCCCAGTGATGTAGTCACACCTGTCCAGCTGTAATGAGAAGTTGCCACCTGGGCTGACCTGCTTTGTGCATCTGAGACCTTCCCTGCCACATCTCTTACCTCAGTTTTATTCATGATATATTGGTACAAGTCTAAACTAGCTTCTGTCTCCCCAAATTCCTGAAAGCAAGCACTAGTCCTCTTTGTACTAATTATTCTACCTCCAGCCCTTGGCACAAAGTAGGTGTTTGATAAATATTGATTAAATAGTGAATGCATGAACTTCTCTGGAGGTCATTTGGCATTGAATATCAAAAGATACAGTAATTTTCAAATGATGCTGGGAAGGCATTTTTAATAACATGGAAAATGTTTCATAGACGGTCTCAGTCTGCCAGGGCTGCTATGACAAGTACCATGCAGTAGGTCGTCTTAAAGAATGGGACTTCATTGTCTCACAGTCCTGGTGGCTAGAAATACTGCATCACAGTATTGGTGGGGCTCGCTTTCTCTCCCTAGACCATGGTGTCCCGACACCTGGCCATCTCGCGCTCCTTGCGTCTGCCCTCTGAGTTCCTCTGGCTTCTGGATTCTAATGACTTCTGTGTCCAAATTTCCTTTGCTTGTAAAGATACCAATCATATGGATGAAGGCCCACCTTAATTCAATTTGGCCTCATCTAAAAAGGATCTTCAAAGATCCCATTCACAGATGAGTCCACAACTTAACTAATAATAAATCTCCTATGACCCTATTTATAAATGGACTCACACCCACAGGACCAGGGGTTAGGACGTGAATGTTCCTTTTGCAGGGAACGTGATTCAATTCCCGACAGAGGCAATTCATTTTCACATCTCCAGAACTGGGAAATGACTTACAATGGATCGCATCTTGCAGTTAACATTGCTTGTGTTTTCTTTTTCTTTCTTATTGGTACATAAAATAGTGTCTTACAATTACTGTCACCTTGGATTCATTTAAATGTGGCATGTTAAGAAATATTAAAAAATAGTAGTTAGGTATGAATACATTTTTGTAAAAAAAATATATATGTGCATCGAAAAAAATAGTCAATGGAGGGTACAGAAACTTACAGCACTTCCTTCTGGTTTGTGCTGTTAGGATGCATTTTCTTCTTGTCTTCCGTGTATTCGTTTCCTGGGACTGCTGTAACAAAGTCCATTGTCACATGGCCTTCCCCCAGAATGTATATGTCTCTGTCTCTTTCCCTCTCCTTATAAGGCTCACCCTAATCCAGGATAACTGCCACTTAATTACAGCTGCCAGGACCCTATTTCCAAATAAGGCACATGGTCAGATGGAAGTTTAGGACAATTCAACCTATAGCATGTCTTCTCCGGCCGCCCCCCCCTTTTTTTCTTTTCTTCTCTTTTTTCTTTCTCTTCTTTCCTCCTTCTGTTTTTAGTTTTTCTAGGTTTTATAAATTCTGAGCTGTGAATGTGGATCACTTGTTCAAGCATGGAAATTAGCCTAAAACTGTGCTTTTGCCCAGTGCTTTATAGACCATATTTTTTAAAGTTTGCTTCCAATGGTGTTTTTTTTTAAACTTTATTTTAAAAGAAGTTTTAGGTTACAAAAAAGTTACATTGAAAATATAGATGATTCCGGTATACCTTACCCCTCCCCCATCTTCCATTATTAACAACATCTTTTTTTTTTTTTAAATATGGAACGCTTCACGAATTTGTGTGTCATCCTTGCGCAGGGGCCATGCTAATCTTAACAACATCTTTTAATGAGTGTGGTACAGTTGTTACAATTGATGAACAAATACTGAAGCATTGCTACTAAACATGGTCTATAGTTTACATTATAGTTTATACTTTGTACCACACAATTTTATGGGTTTTGACAAAATGTACAATGGCCTGCATCCGTCATTGTACAGGCGGTGATTTTCCTTCTTTGTGTGCACAGAGGGAAGATCTCTGTGAACATCCTCCTGACAGTTCAGAGAGATGAGCTTTTACCTTTGTGTCATCACCCCCTACCTGCAAGCCCCCCAGTAGGTCGGCCCATGATGGGCTGGATTCTGCCTGTTCTTGGCTCTTACCTTTGTTAACGTGAGATAATTAAACCATTTTTCTCTCACCAGGGACTAGTGGGGCCACCTCTATAATCCAGATAAGGCCTTGTCTTATCTGGTAGTGAGTGGCTGGAAAGTTCCCAGGAGGGGAAAGCCATACCCCAAGAGAAGTGGGAGACTTGTGGGGTCCCCCATGGGATCCTGTTGCAAAATGGGTAATTGCTCTCTTGGGGTCTATCCTTGACTATAGAGAATTCTAGAACTTACCATCTGTGGTGGCTCTGCCTAAGGATCATTAACTAACTTTGCCTCTTATTTGTTGCTAATACACATATGAAAACTATAAGCTACTGATAGGTCCAACTATTAACCTATGATATCCAATGTGGAACTTGCATTTTTAAAAACTATCTGTATTTTATCATTTAGTTCCAGAATATATCCAAGTTTTGCATTACGTATTGCAGGATAAGTGTTTCCTAAGTTAATTCTTTCACTTCTCTCTCTCTCTCTCTTTTGACTTGTGGGAAAATTTATTTGTAAGGATATATTGCAAATGTAATGCAACCCTTATGAAAAAAGGAATGTTTTCTCTTCTGTTTCCAACATATCCCCATTCCCTGACAAAGAGAGATTGGATTTGACTAACTAGATCAATAATTGTTGAAAAATAATGTACATAATTATAAAGAATAATATAAAGAGCACTCGGCACTCTTGTAGAGCCCGGTTTAACAACATTAGCATTTTTCAAACTGTTTATTGTGGTAACATATACACAATTCAAAATTTCCCATTTGAACCATTGTACTGAAGTGTACAATTCAGTAATGTTAATTACACTCACAATGTTGTGCTACCATCACCATCACCAATATTCATTATCTCAACTTTTTCATCACCTCAAACAGAAACTCTGTACCCATTAAGCAATAGCTTTCTTTTTCCCATCCCTCACTTTGCGCCTGGTAACCTGTAAATTACTGTCTGTTCCTCTGAATTTACTCCTTCTAGGTATTTCATATACGTGAAACAATATAATATTTGTGATTTTGTGTCTGGCTTATTTCATACAACATGATGTCTTCAAGGTTCATCTATGTTGTTGCATGTATCAGAACTTCATTCCTTTTTATGGCTGAATAACAGTGCATTGTATGGATGCACCACATTTTGTTCATCCACTCATCTGTTTGATGGGCACTTGGGTTGCTTCCACCTTTTGGTTATTGTGAATAATACTGCTACAAACATTGGTATACAGATATCTGCTCAAGTCCCTGCTTTCAATTTTTGGGGATATATACCAAGAAGTAGGATTGCCAGGGCATAGATAATTCTATTTTCAACTTTCTTTTTTTTTTTTTTTTTTTTTACCGGGAGGTCCCGGGGATCGAACCCGGGTCCCTCCATGTGGGAGACGGACGCCCAACCAGTTGAGCCACATCCGACCCCCAATTTTCAACTTTCTGAGTAACCGCCAAACTGATTTTGACCGTGGCTGCACCATTTTACATCCCCACCAACAGTGTATAAAAGTTTTTATTTCTCCACATTCTGTTTGGTTGTTGTTTCTTTCTTTCTTTCTTTTTTTTTTTTTTTTTGATAATAGTCACCCTAGTGGGTGGGAAGTAGTATCTCTCTGTGGCTTTATTTGCATTTCCCTGATGACCAGTGATGTTGAGCATCTTTTATTTGCTATTTGTATATCTTCCTAGGAGAAATGTCTATTCAAGTTCTTTGCCTATTTTTAATTGGGTTGTTTGTCTTTTTGTTGCTGAGTTATAGCAGTTCTTTATATATTCTGGATATTAAACCCTTATCAGATATATGTTTAGCAATTATATTCTCCCATTCTATAAGTTGTCTTCTTACTTTCTTGATAGTGTCTTTTGACATACAGAACTTTTTTAGGTACAAAAGTTTTTAATTTTGATGAAGTTCATTTTATCTCTTTTCACTTGTCTTGCTTGTACTTTTGGTGTCATTTCTAAGAAATCACCACCAACTCCAAGGTTATGGAGGTTTCCCCCAAAGTTTCCTTCTAGGAGTTTCAAGGTTTTAACTCTTATTTTGAAGCCCTTGATGCATTTAGAGTTATTAATAATTTTTGTATGGTATGAGGTAGTGGTCCAACTTCATTTTTTGCAAGTGGACATCCAGGTTTCCCAGGACCATTTGTTGAAGAGACTGTTCTTTCCCTAATTAACGTTCTTGGCAGCCTTGTCAAAAATCAGTTTGACCACATGTGGGTTTATTTCTGAACTCTCAATCCTTTAATTTATCTTTATGCCAATACCACATTGTTTTGTTCAATGACATTTTAGTAAGTTTTGAAATTATGAAGTTTGGGACCTCCACCTTTGTTCTTCCTTTGTAATATTGATTTGGCTCTTCAGGGCCCCTTGTGATTCCATATGAATTTGAGGATTGGCTTTTTCATTTCTGCAAAATGTGTGCTAGGATTTTGATAGGTTTCACATCAAATCTCTAGATCATTTTGGGTAGTATTGGCATCTTAATAATATTAAGTCTTCCTCTCCATGAGCATTTATTTAGGTCTTCATTAATTTCTTGCATCAGTGTTTCATAGTTTTCAGTGTACAAGTTCTTCACCTCTTTGTTTAAATTTATTCCTTTAAGAGCTATTGTGAATGGAATTGCTTTGTAAATTTCCATTTTAGAATATTCTTTGCTGGTGTATAGAGACACCATTCATATTTGGACCATTTCATATTTGGATTAGGGAGAGCTTAGACTGTTCACAAGAATAAAAAGCATTATGGGTAGAGGAGAAGGGACAACTCTTCCTTACAGCATAATTCCAGTTAATAAATATAGAAGAAATGAGGAAGACGAAAATCACCATTAGAACACTGTAATAATAATTGCTGTAGGTGAGATCTATTGATGGATGCTAAAATCAGTTGGTCAAAGTTAAAGAGAAACAGGGTATTTGAATAACCTCAAAGTTCTACCCCAAATAAATATCTATTAATTACAAATAAAATAGTAACTTTTCAGTGAAGAAAACTGGTAGACACCAAGTGATCAAGGTCAACTTTTATAGGAACAGACATATCGCTGGTTTGTCTGCTGGACAGGACAAATCAAGGAGAGCACATCACCTGTGTAGAATTCTTCCCCAAACCCATCACCCCAGCCTCCTCATGATCAAAGGTCAGACAAACCTGAGTGGGAAGGACATTCTACAAAATGCCTGAACAGTACTCTTCAAAAGTGTCCAGGTCACAAAAGTCAAGGAAAGATGGAAGAACCATCCCAGAGTGGAGGAGACTAAGCGGGCAGGAAAACTCAAGGTGACGTGGGATTCTGGATTGGATCCTAGAACAGAAAAAGGACGTTCTGCAAAAAAGTGGGTGAAATCCGATTAACATCTCTTGTTTAGTTAGTATTTTTGCCCTGATGTTAGTGTCTTAGTTTTCAAATTGTGTTCTAGCTGTCAGATGCTAACATTAAGGAAAACAGAGTCAGGGATATACAAGAATTCTCTGCATTATGTTTTGCAACTCTTCTGTAAGTCTGAAACTATCTTAAAGAAGCTAAAACAAAACCAGTATGTACCCCCATTGACACGTACCTCTTCTGCTTTGTACATTGTCATGCTTGAGATGTGGACTAATGGCAGCAGAGCTGAGAGGCCCTAAATCAAAAATAAGGCTTTACATTGGACTTTGAAATATACTGTATATAAATTGTTTCCCTTTCTCAGATTTGCCCATGATTAGGCTAAAAGATCAATTTGCATAACTTGAATGTTGAGAGCAATATGAGGTGAAACCAAGAATGTTGGATGCTTCTAGAAGTTCGTCAGACTGACAAGCCATTTTCTGGGAAACTGGAAGATATATTTCTAAAGTGTTAGCTTGATTTTAGTGAATGAATTTTTTTGCTAGTCTGGCTCGTAAGTGTACAAGTGCACAAAGTATACAAATATTTTAATTTTGCAAGTCTCAGTCATTACTCACAGTGAAGGTGACTGAAGGCAAAGTTGTAAGTGAAGCTGGTTCTTAGTGTCCCCTCCCATCTCCTGTGTGCTGCCCTTTTTATAAATGCGTAAATATATGTCTTAACTGCATAATCAATTAGTTCAAATTTTTAAAATAAAAAAAATACAATTTGAATAAAATTTCCTCATGACTGCCTCTGACCACCACCCCAATCTTATTCCTCTCTCTAGAGGTAACCACTGTTAATTTCTCTCTCTCTCTGTATATATATACACTCATATACATATATACGTATACATTCATATACATATATAAATACATACATATATACACACAAATATATATACACATATACATGCATACATAGACAAACATATACACCTGTGTGTAAATATATATATATTTTATACACACACATATATAACTGCAGTGGTTTGGAATGGTATATACTCCAGAAAAACATATTCTTAAAGCTAATCCATTCCTGTGGCTCTGAACCCATTGTAAGTAGGACCTTTTGATGAGGCTACTTCAGTTAAGGTATGACCCACCTCATTCAGGATGGGTTTTAATCCTATTACTAGAGTCCTTTATAAGAGAATAAAATTTGGACACAGAAGAAGAAAACAACAGCAGCAAGAAGCTGAAAGCTATGAAACCCAGAAGAGAAGGGAGAGAACAGCAGACATTGCCATGTGCCTTGGCATATAGCAGAGGAACCAAGGATTGCTGGAAGCTGGTCTTCAGGAAGAAAGCCTTGACTTAGACATTTTCCCAACCTCAAAACTGTAAGCTAATCAATTCCCATTGTTTAAGCCAACCCATTCATGGTATTTGCTGTAGCAGCCCAGGAAAACAATAACGAAACTAAAATGGAATGAAACCATATGAATTTTTCTGCTATTTGCATATTTTCTTATTAATGTTTTATTGATCATTCCATGTCAATAGATAGATCTGTATTTCATTTTTATTTTTTTATTTATTTTTATTTTTTATTTTTTAAAGATTTTATTTATTTATTCATCCATCCCCACCCCCTGCTGCCTGCGCTCGCCGGGTCAGCCAACCACACCGCGCGGGCGGGCCTGCCCCCACCAGGAGGCCCCGGGAACCGAACCCGGGGCCTCCCACATGGCAAACGGGAGCCCCACTGACCGAGCCACAGCCGCACCCCTGTATTTCATTTTTAAAAATCTGCTTAATATCTTATGTATATACCATAACTTCTCTAACTATTTTCCTATTGGTGGACATTAGGTGGTTTCCTTTTTTTTTTTTTTTTTTCTAAACTATAACAGGCACAGCTTCTGTAAACATTCTTGCAAGTGACAGTTGGACTTTGTTGTAAGCATTACTCTAGGGTAGGTGTACAGAAGTGGATATTTTTGGTAGTGTTCGTCTTTCCTTTACACGGTATCTCTGTTATTCACTCTTGTCTCTGGCCTTTCCCACCTTAGGATCTGTTCTACCTGGTAAGTACTCCATTCTCTGGATCGCTCTTCCTCATCCAAAACAACCTGCTTTCCTTTGCTTCATCCTTTTAGGGTATGTTAGTTTGGGTCTTCCAAAAATCAGATGCCAAGAGGGGCTCAAATGTAAAAGGCTTTTATTAGAAAATAGGGAGGATGCCTGGAAAGGCTGGAAGAGCCGCCAGACCACAATGAGGAAGAAAAGGTTAGTCCAAGAGCCCCCACAACCCTGTACAGTTTGCGGAAGGCCTGGCAAGGAGTTCTCAAGCCAAAGTGGGGCTGAGTGCCTCAGGGGTGTGTGTAACTCAGGACAAATGCCCTGCTGGATTCCAGAGTGCAGCCCCTGGTCAGTTGTATTCTGTGAGGCTAGAGGTCTGCTAGGTGCCTTCTTATGGCTGCCATATAAGGATTTGCTTGGTGGCCTTTAGTCATTACGATAAGCAAATCTATAATAATATTGTATGCTTTTATACAACCTCGTAAGCTCCTCAGAAGCAGAATCATCCTTTATATTTCTTGTGTCTTATAGGTGCTCAATAAATATTTGAACATAGTGTTTACTATAAGTCTGTTATGTTAGATTTTTTATAACATAAAAAATATGCTAGTAGTGAAGATGTTTTTGTAGAAATAGTCATGACTGGGCTCTACCCAGTCTTCTGCACCTTGTTTGCCTCAGGGCAGCCAGCTAAGTAATCATATCAGTGGCATGACTTTGCCTCTGTTACTGCATTGTCTGTTCCTTCCCTGTCTATGCCTGACCCTTTGGCCCCTTCACACTGCCTGCTGCTCCAAGAACATCGCATGTCCTTTACACCCATGCTTCTGTGCTTGTGGTTTCCTGTCCTTTGATCATCCTCACCTTCCTTCTCTGTCTGAAAAAGTCCTGTTCATCTTCAGGATTTTATCTGTGACATCTTCCCTGACCTCAAAACACTGTATTTCTCTTTTATAACATTTGCCATCATGTTTTTATTTGAGCAAGTTAAATTCATTAATTATCTATTCATCGAATACATATTGAGTGCCCGTTATGGGGTGGGTACTTTTAAGAACCAGGAATTGAGCAGTGAAAAGGACAGGCTGGCTTCCTGACTTTATGGGCCTCCATTCTAGCAGGGGAGGCAGACTTAACTCATTATGTAATTACAGTTGTGAGATGATTATTTATTTCCCTACCTCCTTCCACCTCTAGAGCCTGAGCATTTTGGGAGCATGGATTTTGTCTTCCTTGTTTTTGTAGCTTAGTGTCCAGAATAGCCCCTGGAAGCTAGTAGGTGCTCAAACAATGAACAAATGAACTGAGCACTGAATGTACCAATTTGCAAATGATTGTGGGGTCCACCACTTTGCTCTCAGCAGCCTCTCAATGTTTGTTTGTCACCTATGAACTGAGCTAATCACAGGGACACCATGCCTGACTCTTCCTTTCTCTATGTCCTGGTGGCACGGCTCCTTCTTGGGCTTGAGCATGGTGTGTGTGAGGGGGAAGGACCATGACAAAACGCTGGGTACCAGTCTGAATTCTTTGGGCAAGCTACGGAGATGGCAGCAGAAAGGGCGTCTCTTGACCAGAGCTATCTCGGGTTGCCAGTCCCGATCTGAACCTAGGATGGCGTGTTAGATGGTGGCACTTGGACACACCTGCATCCCATCTGCAGGTAAGGCTGGGCACCAAGTACAGTGCCACATATGTATTTTCTGTTGAGAAGGAGCTCCACTTCCCATAGGACCTCTAAAGTGGGGGAACTCCCCAAACAAAGGAAAGAGCAGTCAATGCTAGGCAGTGAAAAAGAATTGTAAATGTCCACTCCTCACTGAAACGCAATCTGTCAGCTGTTTATGGGCTCCAGTTATTTTATTTTCAAGCTGATAGAAAATCTGGACAAGGCCAATGAATGCTTCTGCAGGAGTTTGTATCACAGTATATCCGAAAGGTGCTTCAAATCCTTGATAAATCAAATGGCTCCTTTTAAACGTATCTCTAGCACAGAGTGATCGATTGAGGCCTCAGGTCTGCAACGGGATGCTTGTTGTAATTTTCCAAGAACAACATCTTTTACAGAAAATAGCCTGGTGGAATGTGATTTGGGAAAGGGGGCAGTGTGTGAGTGTGAGTACAGAAAGTATGTCTTTTGAGATCAGGGAATTCTAGTCAATCACATGTCAGTCAGCAGCACTTATCAAACCCTAAGTGTTGCTGTGTCATCATTTGCATTATTAGTAAGTTTTCCCAAGAAATCTCCTGTTTTCTTTCCATGAAAGAATAGAGTTGGCACAAACAATCACGAGGAAAAAAATAGTTCCTCCAGGGTGTTAGCGTTCCCATTCCCATCAGGGTCTCCTTGCTCGTGGTAATTAGGTAACAGAGGGTATTTGCTCTGTGGTATCCTTGGCACATTCTCTAAAAGAAGGGCTGATGGCCCTTACTGGATGCCTGCACTGGGGCTAGGCACCAAGGAACTACAAAGATGGGCCATACTTGGGGTGTCTGACCTCAGAAGGCCTGCATCCTGACTGAAGGGAGAAACGGGAGGTGCTGGGGAGCAGGAGACTTGAGAAGCAGCTGTCATGCCATGCTTGCTTTGTTGCTTCAGGCAAGTCACACAACCTTCTGGGGCAACTTATCCTCCTCAGTGGACCAAATGGACCAAGGCCATTGAATGCCATGGATGGTGCCCCGTGTGGTCCAGAGCTCCACTGCCGTTTTCATCACGAGGCCCAAGTGCAGGCAGGATGCAGATCCTTAAGGGCTTCCCCCTGCCAGACTGTGGAATTCGGAAGTTTCAGCTTCCTCACTGTAGGTTTATCTGGAGAATATCGGAAAGTCCCAAGTTGACACAGTTCACCATTTCCTACTTACTTTTATATTTCTGTGTCATCTGCAACCCAGCAGATGTTACATTAAACCCAAAGAGTTCATTGTCTCCTCAGGCCAGGAGAGTGAGCCCAGATGCTGGGGTCGGGTGGTCAACCAGAAGCTCTGCCTGCTCCGAGATGAAGGCTTTGCAGCCTTCCGAGGGTATCGTCACTGTTGTGGTTTGAGTCTTTTTGGACCCCTGAAAATTATGTTCTTAAGCTAACCCGTTCCTGTGCATGTGAGCCTGTCCTGTGTGGGACCTTTTGGTTAGAGTCAGTTAAGGGTACTTCTGATTAGATCACTTCATTTAAGGGCCTTTGATTAGATTGCAAGACCGAGGATGAGTCTTAATCCTTTCACTGGAATCTTATATAAATGGGAGAAACATGCAGAGAGACACAGAGAGAAAGAGAGCTACCGTGTTAGAGAGGACTCCAAGATTGCCTACAGCCATAGAAAGAGAAACCCCAAGAGGCTGAGAGAGATGCCAGAGGCTGGAATCAGCCAAAGCTGAAAAGACAGGCCTGGGAAGAGACCAGCCATATGCCTGATCACCCACAGCTGCACTTGAAAAGGAAGTGAACCTGGAGGAGAAAGCAGAGATTGGCAGCCATTTTGCTTTGTCACGTGGCAGGAGTCCAGGATTGCCAGCGGCCGACCTTTGGTGAGACAACATGTCTGATGGTACCTTGATTTGGACATTTTCACAGCCTCAGAACTGTCAGCTTTTACCCTAATAAATTCCCTTCATAAAGAGCCAACGCATTTCTGGTATTTTGCATTGGCAGCGTGTGGCAAACTAAACCAGTCACTATTTATGATGAAGCAACTCCCAAACATAGACGCATCTGTATGCAAATGGAGCACAAAGATCCAATGCACTGCCTATGTAAATGGTTCTTTGGGGAGCATCTCACCCATGCTGTTTTTTTTTTTTAATTTTTTATTTATTTTTATTGTGGGTAAAAATCAAAATTCTCACAATACATACAAACATTTGCAAAATGATATATAAATATATATGCATATATGTGTATTTGCTTACAAAAATGTTATTTATATATATATATATATACATGTGGACCCATGCTGTTTTCATCCATGACCGTGGATAACTGAAATTTGACCACGGCTCTGCCTGGAGAGCAGATGTTTGGGGCAGCCCTTGCCTGGGCTCAGTAACAGTCCATTGGCTCTTAGTCCCAGAAATGCTGGCTTATTCCTCTTGGAATATTGTTTACTCTTCAGCTAACAGATTGTGTAAATTTCCAAAACACGTAGTCGCTCGTGACCTGGCCAAGATCTGCCGCCTGTGTTAGTTCACCCAGTTGGGTCAGGCACTGCAGGGTGGACCGTTCTCTACATAATTATCCTTCCCAATAAATGCAATCCATGCGTGTAGGTCCTGTAGTGCAGGAACTGTTTTGAGCAGGAGCAGTGGGAGCTCACTCTGACCTCAGAGGTCCCTCTGGCTGGGGGTTGGTTGTGAGGAACTTTCTGGACAGAGGGAGACTGATGATGTGCCTTCTCTGGGGTCTGGGCTATCTGAGGGGCACCAGCCCATCTCCCAGGGGCTGCCCTGGGGTGCAGAGCACAGAAGTGAGCTAACTCGCTGGGGTTGATGGACAGACTGGCCGCAGCCCCCAGTGTCAGAGGGTGAGCTGAACCCCCAGGACAGGTCCTGTGGCGTCCCTGTGCCCTGGGAGGGATGGACGTGTTACTGGCATTATGCAACCTTTCCTGCTAGATTTTAATTCCCTGAGGATGTGGGCTGGAGGCAAGGGCAGCTGGCTGTCCCGTTGGTCACCAGAGTAGCGGTCTGGCCCCCTCTCTGCCCTGAGTGGCCTTTCAAAAGTTGTATTCCCAGCCCAGCCTTCCTGGCCCATGGCTCATGTCGTTATCTTTGTGGCACCTGGAGCAGCCCTTTGCCCACCCTGTACTCTGCACCAGCCTCTAGTCTTTCAGTGACTTGCAGGCCAGTGGGCAAGGGAAGGACTGGCTGGACCTTCAATAAAGAGATGGAGTGGTGGCGGGGGCGGGCTCCTTTGTGATCACGAGAGGAGCTGGATCGCGAATTGATGGAGGAGAAGGGCTTGGGCAGGAGGGCTGCAGCTTGGCAAGCAGGACTGTGATGCTGAGTGACGCTGAGGGGATTTAAAGTTAAGTTTAATGCTAGGAAGGACTTTAGGGATCTTCCAGTTCAGCATCTTCATTTGCCCCAGGCCAGAAAACCGAAGCCCAGGAGTTTCCAGTCCCCTGGGCATTGGAGTCCTCACACTGAGTGGGATCTGGGTGGGCACCACCCCCGCTGTCCTCCTCAGCCTCGGCTCAGTGACATCCAGTGATGCCTTCTGCAGGTTTGCCCTGAGAGGGTTCAGGGAAGCCCCTTGCATGGTTATGATGTGAACAAATGACTGCCAAGCTCCCAAGATGAGTCTGGATGGGGCCTGAATGGGGCCCAATCCCACGGGCAAGCTCCCTGTGTCATGCCGTGCCGGGTCCTTGTGGGAGGTCGCGCTTCCAGGACTCTTGGCATCTAAACAAGAGGTGAGCTGCAGGGCTTGCGGACGCCAGAACTGAGGCCTCCCCTCCCAGGGCCTGCAGTGCTGGGCACGGCAGCCTCTTGCCATTCCTTCAAGTGGTGTGAATGGGGTGACCCCAGTACTGACACCTCTGGAAACACTGACTTTGATTTTTCCTTTCCCAACAATAACAGTGATTTGGTTTTAATGGTCTGTGGTTCCATTTCCCTCATGGATCCATTATCTGATTTGATACAGAAGGTTGGCCAGGCTCATTATCTCACATCCCTGCTTTATCGATAAATAATTGAAACAGACTTCATCAAAGAACCACAATTTTAATTATATCATGGCTTAGGGAAAGGTTTGTGTCTGTTTCAGATGTCTGTGTTTCTTGGTATGATGCTGGCATCTTAGACACTTGTGCCTTGTGTCTAGTAATACAAGGCTTCATTCATTCATTGATGCAACAAAATTTTATTTGCTGCTTGCAAAATTTAATTTTCTATAGCAAAATGGCACATACATAGTGTTCTCTGTGCCATACACTTGGTGGTTTGCATTTATTTTATATCATTAGTCCTCATAGCAACCCTATGAGGTAGGTACTATTCTCTCATACTTTTTATAGCTAAGAGAAACAAAGCACAGAAAGATTAAGTGACTTACCCAAGGTTGCACAGCCATTAAGCCATAGAGCCAAACTTCACATCCATGCAGTCTTGCAACAAAACCCATTCTTCACCACTAGGCTGCACTGCCTCTGAAAGCAGAGCTACAGCAGAAAAATGAGAGCAAATAATTCTGAACAGAGAATGGCTTGTGGTTTGAGATTCCCTAGTTCATATCTCAGTGTGGCAGGGATAGACCAAACGGAGAGCTGGCCACAATCTGAATGTCGAAAACATTATTTTAAGAAATCTATTTGCATACACTGATTCCTTCTCTTTCAAGCGTCCAGCCATAATTCACAAGCTTTTGTATAAAAATTCAATGCAAGAGTAAGGTGCTAAAGAAAACCAAGCAATTTGTTCCATTTGGTATGATGGCTAAAACCTATAGTTCTATTTATTTGCAAATCGCTTAATGGTTTGATATATTTCCAACCATATAAATTAATGCCTTGAGTTGTCAATAGTACTTTTTTTTAAAAAGATTTTATTTATTTATTCATTTATCACCCCCTTGCTGCCTGTGCTCGCTGGGTCAGCTAACCACGCCGTGTGGGCGGGCCTGCCTTCACCAGGAGGCCCCGGGAACCGAACCCAGGGCCTCCCATATGGTAAACGGGAGCCCTACTGATTGAGCCACAGCCGCTTCCTGTCAATAGTACTTTTTGCTCTATTATCGGTGATGTTCTTTTGTGCTTTCCTTTCATCTACCTTCTTTGCTTTGAATTTTACAACATGCCAAATCCTGAAAACCACTGGGCCACAGGTCTGTGTTGGCAGAAGCGTCTGTGACTGAGGAAGAGAGGGCCTGAAAATTAGAGGTGTCCCCAAGGCCTGCAGCTTGCCTCTTGTTTAGATACTGAGAGTCCTGGAAGTGCGGCCTCCCATGAGGACCCTGCACGGCTGTGACGCAGGGAGCTTGCCCGTGGGATCTGGCCCCATTCAGGCCCCATTCAGGCCCCATCCAGACTAATGTTGCTGCCAGAAGTCCCTGAAAACGGCACCAGCCTCCTCTGGCCTCATCTCCTTGTCCTCCTTCATCTTCAGCGTCATCTCTTATGGATTCTGCGTCTTTATTTCATCGCAGCCCTTGCCTCTGTACTCAGCCCTCACTTATCACATGCCCACTGTTTTAGTTTGCTAAGAGCTTCTGGGAGCAATATGCCAGAAATGGGTTGGCTTTTACAATGGGAATTTATTAGTTTTAAAGCTTATAGTTCTGAGGCCGTGAAAATGTCCAAATCAAGGCATTATCAGGGATACTTTCTCGCCAAAGGTCAGCTGCTGGTGTTCCTGGACTTCTGCCACAGGGCAGGGCTTAGTGGCAGCTCTGCGGGTCTCTGCCTTCTCCTCCAGGCTCACCTCCTTTCTGAGCTCAGCTGTGGGTAGTCAGACACATGGCAGTGTCCACTTGTCTCTCTCCTGTCCTCTGGGCCTCGTTGCTTCAACTTCTTGCTCTCAGCTCTCGGCCTCTCAGGGGCCTCTTTCCATGCCCCTGTGCACGGTCTCCAGGACCCCTCTTCTGTCTCTGCAGCTTTTTTCCTGTGTCTGCGGCTTTTTAGTCCTCCATTTATAAAGGACTCCAGTAAGAGGATTAAGACTCACCCTGGGTTCTGCAATCTAATTAAAGGCCCTTGACCGAAGCGATCTAATCAAACGTGATCTAATCAAAATCCCTTAACTGAATATAATCAAAAGGTTCTATCTACAATGAGTTTACAGGCACAGAAATGGGTTTGCTTTTTCTGGGGTCCACAAAAGACTCCGACCAGCACAACCACCTTTTGAACAACCTGTGATTTTGTACATGGAGATACCTAAACCACCTTTAGGGTGCCAAGTTCAATATTCTCAACAGCAGCTAATGAGCAAATATTTTGAGTTGCAGTGTGCTGGACTGCTTGCCAGCCACTCTGAGTTTCAGAAGCATGCTTCATCCAGCCGCCGTTCACAGAGGCTCTGCCATGGCCAGGCCTCGTGCTGGAGGAGGGACTGATATACAGGGTACTCTGTTTCCCTCCTGGGAGCTTCCCGCACAGCCTCACCATCTTTGCACTCTTTGTATGGCTGTCTCTCAAAACCGAAAAATACAAGTTTTCTACAAATATAAGAATAGATGACTGAATTCAGTGAGACTTGATTCTATGACATTAAAAAATTCTTCATATGTTTTGTCACCAACAAGCAAAACTTGCAGTAAGGACCCAGGAGGTATACGTTTCAATAGCTCCATAAATAAACTCAGGGATCAGTAAGGGCTAAAGGAGCTCCTTGAAGTTTTCTGTTTTACTTTGTTGCATTTTATTGGGAGAATTATATGCTACAATGGCATCTGCGCATTTGGAGATCTGCAGAGGTTTGGGAACAAGAACTCCTGTATATAGGTGTATCCGACACGTATGTATGTACTTCAATGTTTAATCTTTGTGCCATTTTAAGACATACTCTGCTGTATTAGACAGCCACACGGGTGCTGATGCAAAATACCAGAAATCTGTTGGCTTTTATAAAGGGTATTTATTTGGGGTAGAAGCTTATAGTTACCAGGCCATAAAGCATAAGTTACTTCCCTACCAAAGTCTGTTGCCATGTGTTGGAGCAAGATGGCTGCTCTTCAGCCTTCCTCTTCCTCTTAAGGCTCCATGGTCCCAGCTTTTTCCAATATCAGCTGTAGACCATCAGACTCTCTAGGCTTTGTCTCTCTCCTCAGGGCTCAATTCTCTCTGGGCTCAGGCTTGCTTCTCTCCACAAGGTCAGCTGTAGACTATCAGGCAAATGGCTCGTCTCTCTTCCCGGGGCCTCTGCCATGTCTGTGGAGCTGTCTCTATTCCTCTGTGTTCTTCTCCTGTGTGTTTACTTCCTGGGCCCCAGCATACAAACTCCAACATCAAAACTCAAAAACTCCACTCTCTGCTCTGCCATGTGGTTTTCATCCCACTGCTGTGGCCCAATCAAAGCCCTACTTACAACTCAATCAAGTAAAAGTGAAACCTCTGAATCCAATACAACCTGATATGCCCAGACCACTTCACAAACATAATCCAATATCTATTTCTGGAATTCATAACAATATCACAATGCTACACATGCAATATAAATGATGATCCAGGTAGGAAAACAATTCACAAGGAAGTCATTAAGCCAAAGTTTTCAATCGTACTTTGGTCCCAACTTAGCTATAGACCTGTATTAGTCAGGGTTCTCTCGGGAAACAGAATCAACAGGAGCTGTCAATAATATGAGACTTTAAAAGAGTCTCTTCATTCAACATAATGTCCTCCAGGTTCATCCATGTTGCCATATGCTTTATGACTTCATTTCTTCTTACAAGTGAAGCAAGCCAGACACAAAAGGACAAATACTGTATGAATGCATTACTATGAACCAAATATATTGTGTAATATATTGTTCAGTTAAAAAAAAAAAATTTACATGTATCCATTACATTTAATTGAGAAGTGTATATATTTATTCATCTGTGTTTATTTTTTAGTTTTTAATTGTTTATGTTTTCAATTATTAAATGTACAAAATAAAGTAAAAAAAAAAAAAAAAAAGTGTCTCTCACGCGACCATGGGGATGCACAAGTCCAGGTTACCTAGGCAGGCAGCAAACCAGGGGCTCCGATGAAAGTCTGATGAAAGGTCCTTGATGAGTTCCTGGGAGAAGTTGGCTGTCCAAAGACAAGCTGGGAAATTCTCTCTGAATGTTGAAATCACTTCTCCTTTTAAGGCATTCAACTGATTGGATAAAAGCGTTACCCATTGCTGGCAATCCCCCTGATTGATGCAGATGTAATCAGCCATCCATGCAGTAAACTCACTGGTGATCGAAGCCATAAATGCTCTTGAATTACAATTAGCCCAGTGCTTGCTGGACCTAACACCTGGACACAATTACCTGGCTGAGTTGACACATTAGCCTAACCATCACAAGACCCAATGTTTAATATTGTATGCCTGGCAGTCTTCTATACCCTTTATGTGAATTATATGATTTTATCCATCACACAATCCTATGAGACAGATATCACTGCTATCTGCATTTTGCAGGTGTGCATCTGTGACCAGAGAAGTTAGTCACTTGTCCAGGGTCCCTCAGGGCATGCAGGTAGCCTGGGATTGGAGCCCATGTACTTCCTCTTTCCCCTTCCCCCCTCAGAGCCCACAGTTTCTTAACTCTAAGATGAGGGAGTTGGATTACAGTGTCTCTGCAGTCTCCTGCAGTGCTAAAATTCTGGGATCTGGGACTCACCTTCAGTAGAACACGCAGGTACATGCTTACGTATGTCCATGCATGGCTCAGAACACGCAGGCATCAGCTTGGCGCCCCGTCGAGAGGTCTGCACACGTGTAAGTGCCTGTCCCAGTGCCCTGGACAGGGGTGGAGCCCTGGGCCCTCTGGGAGCAACGGCTTCTGGAGGAGAAACTGCCTGTCCCTTGTCATTGGCCACCACGCTTTGTGACTTATAATGGAAAAATGAGACCTGCAAATTGAGGACATTTTAGAAAGCGCCTAGAAGACCACCGAGGGTCTTTTTTAAAAAAATCAACTTTATTAAGGTGGAATTTACATACCATAAAATACACTCATCATAGGTGTAGTGTTCAATAAGTTTTGACTGACATATATACCCCTGGAATGACTTTTACAGGATTCAAAACTTTTCTAACAACCCAAAAAAGTTCTTGCCTGTACTTTCTTTTCTTTTCTTTTTTTGATTGTGATGAAATATATATAACTTAAAACTGTAATATTTTAGATGTTTTAAGTGTACAATTTAGTGACCTTTTAAGTACGTTCAAAATGATGTGTGATGTCATCACTATTTCCAGAACTTTTCCATCATCCCAAACAGAAGGTCTGTCCCTGTTAAGCACTACCCTCAGAATGTCTTTTTTTTTTTTTAAGTTTTTTAAAAACATTATTTTTTTCTGCCCCCCGCCCCTATTGTTTTGTGCTCGCTGCCTGCTCTCTGTGTCTATTTGCTGTGCGTTCTTCTGTGTCTGCTTGTCTTCTCTTTAGTCAGCACCGGGAACTGACCTTGGGACTTTCCGGAGTGGGAGAGAGGCGCTCAATCTCTTGCGCCATCTCAGCATCCTGGTCTGCTGTGTCTCTTATTGTATCTTCTCTGTGTCTCTTTTTGTTGCATCATCTTGCCACACCAGCTCTCTGCACCACCTCTCCGCGCCGACCAGCCCTCCTGTGTGGGCCAGCTTGCTTTCACCAGGAGGCCCCATATGGTAGACGGGACCTCCTATATGGTAGACAGGAGCTCAATCGCTTGAACCACATTCGCTTCCCCAAAATGTCTTCTTTAACCTCTCACTTCTTTACCAGAGCAAAGACCACGTGCTTTAATAGAAGATAAATGGCATTAAAGTCTAGTTGAGGTAGGCAGCTGATTTTTAAAGGTGACGGAGCAGAGATTGTTCTCTTTATTAGAAATAATAGGGAAGCGGCTGTGGCTCAATTGGTGGGGCTCCCGTTTGCCATGTGGGAGGCCCCGGGTTCGGTTCCCGGGGCCTCCTGGTGGGGGCGGGCCTGCCCGCGCGGCGTGGTTGGCTGACCCGGCGAGCACGGGCAGCGGGGGAGGGATGGATGAATAAATGGATGAGATCTTTAAAAAAAAAAAAAAAGAAGAAAGAAATAATAATCGATAGACATAGAAATGGTCGATTATGGATTCAAAACAGCTGTGTTAGGGGGTACAGAATATCACACACTGCGCTGATTGGTATTACGCTAAAATCCAAGAGAAGCAGCTGAGATGTTACGAGGAAGGAAATGACAATAATCATGGAAAATAAAATGATAACATTACAGTCAATCCACAGCATTCACACTATTAACTGGAAGTGCTACTGTGCCTCCCTCTGTGGAGCTGGGTTCTGGGAGCTTCTTGCGCTTTAGCCTCTGCATTGCCTGTGTGGGGTGTTGATTCCCAGGTACACATGAACAGTTGACCAGCACCTGTATTTGCCTTGTGGTAAAGTCAGCATGTAAACGCTGAGCTGAACCCAACGTTTGTTCTGCTGGAGGCCGCCCAGGTAGAGCGCTGCCCAAGCACGCACGTGTCTGAGCAGGGGACATGCTGGCACTGCCTCGCAGGGGTCCAGGCTTTGCAGAGGGTGATGGGTTGCTGCGGAGCAGTTGTTTGAGAATGGCCTGGGCGCTGCAGAAAGTGTTTGTTAAACTTGATGATGCAGGACTCAATGTAGCCTGGAGACCAAGTACACAGGTGTCCTATTTGGAGAAGCTGCCTGGTTGCAGGGTCAGGCAGGGAGCCATGGCCTCGCAGCCTTCATTCACAGTGGGCAGAAGAAAGTGTACCGGTTTCACCAAACAAAATAGCCACTGCACGTTAAAAGTGGCAGGCTCTGTCCTGCCTTTTGTCCCCTGCACTTGGCCTGCCTCAGTCTCTGCAATGGTGGGATATCAGAGGGCCCGCTCTGACCCTTGATGTCAGGAGAGGCATTTGTGGGCCTGTGCTTCTGGGCCCATGTGCGTGGACTTTTGTACCTCTTGAGGCTTTCATTTCCAGATCATTCATGCCCTGGTGAGCCAGTGGAGAGGCAAAGCAAGGATTTTTAGAAATGAGGAACCGGCCGTGCGTGGCACCCTGTCCTTCCGGTCCATGGAAGCTGCAGTTGCTATCACTGTCCTCACCCCAGAGTCCTGTGTCCTGGCCTTGGGCTCTGTCAACCCTCCTCCACCCCCCTCCTTCTCCCACCTACACACTGTGGTCTCTCTCTGGACACTGGAGGGCTCGGGGCGGGGAAGAGAGCCTGTGCCTGTTCTTCCCCCAGGTGACCTAGCTGGTCATTTAAGCTTCCCTAGACTCAGTTTCCTCAGCTAAGAAGATGTGCATGAAGCCCCTAATGTAGCACAGTGCCTGCATATAGTCTTTGTTGAGTAAACAGTTGAGTCAATAAAAACAGCGATAAAGAAAGAAAATAGTAAAAATGAATCTGCCTATGAGTTATCTTGAAGTCCTTTACCTGGAACAAACATTCTCTTTTACATCACACAGTTTTAACCTGGATTTCAAGATGATTTTCAGGTGGTTGGGTTGTTTGTGGGTGTGTGTGTGGGGGGCTGGGAAGTGCTTAACACAAGACACTTTACTAAACGAACTTTTGTAAATAATCTTTACCTCCTGTTTTCAAGTTTCATTTATATTTTGCAGCATGGCCAGCCTCAACAAAGCACTAACTTACCCACTTGAATTTTGCACTGACTATATTAGCTAGGCAAATGGTTGGTCTGTGGCAGCACTTGATGGTAAACTGGTTCTGAAATGCCTGGTGGCTGATCACAAAATGCAGAGATTCTTCATGTACTGTGATGTCTGATGCAATGCATCGTAGAACAAACTGGCCATTTGCTAGTTTAATGACTAAACATATAGTCTTGGTGTGTATGGTCTTTCTCATCTTCTCTTGAGTGTCTTTAAGAATGAATCATAAGGACTTGGAACTTTGCAATAAAGGCATTTTCTTTTAAACCTGAGCCTCCCTGGATTGATGACATACATGTATTTATCCACTTTCAGTTGAGTTGGGAGGCAGCTGGTTGAGCTCTAGTGTATGCAGCTTTGAACTAGGACTGAGGTTCTGGGTGTCTCCCTCTGAGAGATATAATAATTATTGGATAACTGTTTTTTTTTTTTTTTTTTTTTTCTTTTCTTCCTAGTCCTCTTTAGAATGTAATAATAAAAATAATTAAAAAAAAATAAAAAAAGAAAGAAAACATTAAAGGTGTCTGATAGCTAGATAGAGAGGTTGGAAATGTTGCTGCTTAAATTTTAGTTGGTCTGATGGGGAAGTTAAAGAACAGGGAAGTTGCCATTTGTCCCATTTGCCCAAGAATATTGGCAGCATCAGCTCCTGGACCTTCTCACAGTGGGGTGAAAACATCTGCTTGAGAAAGCCCAAGTTCCACCCAAACTAGTGCCCTTCAGACAGGCAGGAAACTGTAGAATTCCACGATTCTCTACGTGTAAGGCTGCCAGTTGCCACGGGGGGTACTTCTGGCCTCTAAGGCGGAGGCAGCTGTCAGAAGCCCCCCTCGGCCGCCCGCTTCAGCTCCCGCCTGCCTTGTTTTCCGGGTAGACATTCTTCTCAAAGGCTGCCCTCCACTGCCCAGCTGTTTTCCTTGGGCACACAAGGGGAAGCAGGCATGTCAATATAAGCAGCTGGGTCAACTACAGGGAAAGGACATTCTCTAATGCCAAGTCAAGCAAGTAAACCGGAAACTGGAGGCGGGAGTGAGCGCGAGGAAGAAAGTGGGGAGAAGATCCCCAGGGCCCAGCCGTGCGTGGCCTCGGGCACCGCGCAGTCAACACGAAGACCTCAACGCATTCTAGATCTAGGGCCTGCACGGTGGGCCAACTGGGGGGCTCCCGCTGAGTGGTTGACCCATCCCTGTGATGCTGATGAGAGACTGAAGGTAGAACCCTGCCTCTGGGGGTGAACTGTTGCTTTCTCAATGTTTTAGTTTCTGTTGTGATTAGCGAATTGCCCATCCACCTCTAAGCATTACTGAGTTAAAAGTAGCTTTTTGCAAATATATTTTTTCTTATTTTTTTTTCATTCATTCGTTCAACACATAGTTGTGGTACGCCCAACTCAGTGCCAGCCAGGAGGGAAGGTGCAGTTGTCACATGCGACTTGTGTGCAAAAGGCTGGGGAGCAGAACTGGGTACATGAAGAACAGAGCTGGGGACACAAACTTCAGCCCTAAAGGGTCCAAAACCAAGGAAATATCCTACCTCCCTAGCCCAATAAGGCTTTATTGATTGCCGCTTGCCAATAAAGAGGGGCATCGCGTACTGCTGCAAATATATGTATTTGAGAAACAATGACAACACCCACAGGGACCTCCGCCTGCTGGCTTGGCTCTAGCATCAGATACGTTTGTCCTCTTCTCTCGGCAAACTGAGCATGGCCTTTAGAATGGAAAGAGCACTTCAGTGGGTTACTAGGTACAACTGTTAGTGAGAATGGTCCAAGCTCCTGCCTTTAATTTGCCGGTGCAGCCTGTGGGCTGTAGCTGCTTGCAGCTCCACCTTCACGAGCCAGGAGCAAAAAGATGACCTTGGAAAGGGGTGTGGACCCGAGGTTGGTAACAGCAGCCCAAGGCTGAGCGGCCAGCTCAGTCCCAGCAGTTCTCACCGCTTGCTGGTGTGTGGACAAGAGGGAGAGCTGTCACTTGTGACAGTGGACAAATGGTTGCCTGTAATGTCCTGGGAGTTTGGGAGCCTTTATTTGATCTCATTATTATGAGTGTAGTTGTGGTGAGTCACCACTTGTACCCGACTATGAAAGTTTTTGGCCATCAAGGGAAAGAAAAGGAGACTTAGAGCCCCATATTTAATCCCTCTCCCATTGAGCTATAGCTTCAGCTACTTAGGAGCTAGACACGTGGGTTGGCAAGGACTGGAGTAGGACTTGCTAACTGTTATCTACACTGCTAGTTTTTGGCCCCTGTTTTCATTCCTCTAACGGATCTCCTGATGGCTCTTAGAGAGGAATGTCCCTGAAGGGCTGTGCAAAGTCCAGTCCATGGGCTTCCCTGCTAACGGCTCCTTTGTCTCACGGGAGAGGTTTGGTCCTTTAGAATTCCTGTGTATGTTCTTCACTCTGGATGAGAGATATACATACTAAAATAGCACCTAGTGTTTTATTGGCTCCTAATTTGGGCAGGAGTGGAAACGAGGATAGACTGGTTTGTATGATCTACACAGCTTTGATGGTTGTGGAGCTAAAGTCAGCTAGGGAAGCCCTTGCTGTTTGTTCACACCCTTCTCTTGAGCTGTGTAGCTGGGTGGCCAGTCCCTGGTGAACGAGCAGATTTAAGATTAAAGAAACAACCGAACCCCAAGTGTACTTCTGGCCCCCCACTCCAGCACCTCTGATTCTGTTTATGTTGAAGGTGGCTGGGCTGGACACCGGGATGCGGAGACGAAGGGCTCTAGACTCAGGAAAAGCAGTGGCTGAACCAGGCAGGTCTGTGCCAAGGACTGCGAAATTGCCATGGGAACGCAGAGACGGCAGGAAGCCATTGTGGATGCAGGGAGGGGGTGCCAGGGAAGGCTCAGGGGTGCAGGGCTTTTCTTTCAGTTTTTTTCCTTTTCTGAAAGGTCAGTATGCGGTTGTCAGGTGAGGGGGAAGAAGACATTCTAGGCAGGAGTACTAAGGCATGGACACGAGGAGCAAGGTATGCCCAGGCCATCCTCCTGTTTCGGGGTGTCTGGATTCCAGGGCACTGTGCAGAGGCATTGGGAGATGCAGATGGAAAGCTGCTCAGGAACACATTATGAGGGGCCGTGATGCCCAGCTAATAGGGGCCATATCCTGAAAGTGATCGGAATCTATGGAAGGATTTAAGATAAAGGAGAGACTTGATGTTTATGACTTAGAAATGACAGTGTACTTGATAGAATAAACTTGCATTCACTAGCAGATGTTTACTGAGAACTTATTACATGCCAGGCAGTTTTCTAGGTTCCAGGGATGGAAGAGTGAACAGTCCTGTAAAAATTCCCTACGTTCAGGAGAACTTACATTCTAAGGAGTGGAGACAGATAATAAACAAACAAAGAAGTTATGTTGTAGTTGATTAGAAGGCAATGAGTGCCGTAGAAAAAAAGGAAAGCAAGGCAAAGAGGTAGGCAGTCCTGGACGTCGGGGTGGAGGGATTTACTTTTTTGAATAGGGTACTTTATTATACTTGAATATAAAGAAAAGTCAATTTGGGTTTTTATGAATTTGTTTTCAGTGTGTGTTTTAGGATTTACATACTAGGACATATTTGTCTACTATCTGTGTCAATTATTATTGCTCCTTTATAAATTTGTTCACAGAAATAATATTGAGAAAACCTCCTAGGTTGGCTGTGAAAAAGACTGAAAATTCTACTTCATTTCCATTTTTGTATTCACTCCCTCCAGTCATGTGGATAAATATGACAAATTGGACTTTGGAGATGAGAAACCTAAAGAGTAACCCAAGAACCATGTTCAAGGGCAGGTAGGATGACTTAAGGTAGACCAGTTATTTCTATCTGTCTCCACCAAGGATAGAACAAGATAGAATGGGGTTAGCTTCAGCAGAGAAGCTTTTAGGTTGAAATGAGGACACATGTGGATTTTTCCATATTGGAATGAGTTGCCTAGGGAGGTTGATGGATTGTTCTTGTTACTGAGCCATTGACACCATGGTGGGTCTTGATCCAGCTGATCTGGTCTTGGTTGCAGCAGCTGTGGAAAAGTTCTTTGAGTTTATGGTGTATAGGTCTGTTCGATCCTTGGCAAGGACTGGAAGGCAAGTCTGCCAAAGGGTGCGGTTGCTCACACCCTGCAAGAGGAGAGTCACGATTCCCAAGGGCCCGACAGTGCAGCAGAGTGATTTGGAAGGGATTGGGGGACAAATGGCCAAGAGCAATGAGACTGGAGCATTCCTGGGAGGCAGGTATCAGGTGCAGTCCAAGGAACAAGCTCCCACCTGGGCATGCACTCAAGGAGACAGTGAACACACAGACAGGTGGTTGTTTATTTTGGAAAGTACGAGTTTTATCAATCAGGAAGAGGATTGTTTTTAAGACCCAGGTTGTGGCTACTAATCTGATTGCTTTCAAGTTTTTTAAGTCTACTGGGTTAGTCTGTTTTTGGTTATTGGGAAGATATACAAAGGAATTCAGGAAATGTTTAATTGACTCATGGTACCATAGAAAGATTCTTTCTGAAAGGCTTGAAATGATTGTCTTCAGGGCAGAAAACGTCTTGTCCTTATGAAGCCTGGGATTCTAAACCAGCCCAGGTTGTCAGAATCAGGCATTTTCTCCAACAAAGTGGTAGTTGTGGGACAAATTTGAGTGCTGGGCCAGAAAGTCTTACATCAACCCTGCCCAAGGCCAGCACTAGTCTTGGAGGTCAGAGGCAAGCTGGCGGGGAAGAAACAGGCATCTGTAAACCAGATGCCATGCTTTTCTGTCCTCTAAAGCATGGCATGTGAGGGTGTGCTTCACTGTGGCCTTACACCCACTTGCATCCCTGGCCTCAAATTTGATTCAATGTGGAACCAAGGGCCATTTGTTTTAAGGAATGGAAGGTGTCCCTCTAAATGTGAAGAGGTAGCATGTCCGCTAACATCCCTGAGCTGTCTCTGGGGCCATGTGTGAAGTGGGAGAACGTGGAGACTTGCCTAGACAATGTGCCGTGTTGAATATGGGGCCATTAGCTCATCCCAGAGGACAGCTTCTTTCGGTTTGCCAGACCACAGTGACAAATGCAACACGATGGGTTAAACAACAGGACTTTATTGGCTCACGGTTTCAGAGGCTGGAAGTCCCAAATCAAGATGTCAGCAAGAACATGCCTTGCCCCCAAAGTCTATAGTGTCCTGGTGTTGACTTGCCACAGTCCTCGTGGTTCTTTGGCTGCTATCTCTGCCTCTGTCACATGGCAGTCTATCTCTCCTTGTGATGCTCTTCTGGTTTCTGCTGGCTTCTGGCTCCTCTGGTTGCCTCTGAATGTCCTCTCTTGACAAGGCCTCCCTCATTCAGTCTGACCACACCTAACTAGGATCTTAAAAGATCTTACTCACAATGAGCCCAAGCCTTAACTAATAATATATCTTCAAAGGGTCCTATATACAAATGGGAAACACCCACAGAAACATGTATTAGGATTAAGCACATGTCTTTGTTGGAATTCATAATTCAACCTACCGCAAGGCCCAAAGTGGGAAGTGCTTTCAAGGAGACAATGGGGGGTTTCTCGGGACAAGCCTTCTTCATTTGGGGCAGAGTATTCTCCTTGTAACAGCATCCTACTGTCTATTAAAAAAGCTCAAAAGCCAGAATGGACTAGCTAAAGGAGGCAGGGAACCCAGGGGCTTATTTACCCAACGATACTGGGAGGTCAATGAGGTTTCATCTCGTAGAGGTCTCAGAAGATCGAGGTTTCCAAGAAGGGGCACTTCATAAAGTGTGGGGGGGGGCAGTTGGAGGACCCCGGGCAGCCAGCCATGGAAAAGAGAGCCTTTCAGGATCTCCCAGGCAAGAAAGGGAGGCAGGTTTTGCCTAAGTAGGAAAAAATAGCAAGCAGTGAGCAATCTAAGGACAAGGCTGGGCCACCCACCTCCTGCAAGCAACAACGTCATTAATTAGTCAGTGCCACCTTGTTCCCTTGCTTCCCAGCTTTTCTGCACCAAGGAGAAAAGAAGACAGGTGGAGAACTCAGTACCCACTCCAGTTCTTGGGGTGCTGGGTGCTATGTAGTGAAGGGACCTGCTGTTTCCTGAATAAAGAGCACAGGGCTTTATCCAGACAGTATGTTTTCTCTCCAAAAACCACGGTTACTGTACTGAGAGACAACATTGTGATTTCGGAATGAAGCCAGATGATGGGGAAAGGACAGATGGAAACAGCCTAAATATTTATGACATTGAGGACTAGAGAGAGAATGAATAAATGAAGACCACAGATAATTTTTAAAAAGAAAACATTTGGCCAGTCATTTTAACCAACTCTGCCTTAAAAAATTTTTATGTAAAAAAAAATTTGTGATTTGCTAATAATATATTTGAGTTTTATTTACTTCTTTTTGTTTCTTTCCTACCTAATTTTTTTTCATATGTATTCCTAGTGAGGGTATTTTCTCAGCTTGAGGAAAACTTTCTTCATCTAAAGGCACGCTGGTGGTTAAGAACTCCCATCAATTTCTGTACATTGATTTATTTTCAAAATAATTTTTGAATATTTACTATACACCATCCCTGTGCTAGGCTCTGGGAATTCCTCAGTAAAACCAAACAGAAAAAAACCTTGCCTGCCCTCATGGAGTTGGCATTTGAGTGGGAGAAAAAGATGATACACAGCATGTGTATGTTTAAAATAAATTGCTAGATGGAAATAAGAGTTATAGAGAAAAATAAAGCAGGAAGGGAAGATAGGAAGTGCCAAAACTATGGGGTATGGGTGTATCGAAGGGTGGCCAGGAAGGCCCCTCTAA
The DNA here is from genome assembly GCA_026826555.1 of Tolypeutes matacus. Taxonomy (NCBI): domain Eukaryota; kingdom Metazoa; phylum Chordata; class Mammalia; order Cingulata; family Chlamyphoridae; genus Tolypeutes; species Tolypeutes matacus. Next base: position 741,453 of record JAKSZT010021197.1, on the reverse strand, counting down.
AATGGTGACATTCAAGCTAAGTGAGGGAGATAGTCAAGCAGGTATCCTGGGAAAGACTGTTCCAGACAGAGGGGACCACAAGTTCCAGGTACTGACATCTAGGTAAGCCTTATGGGCTTCAGGAACAGCAAGGAGCCAAATGTGCCCCACGCAGGCTGAGAAAGGGAGAGGGGAGGTCAGAAGGTAGATGGAGGTGCCGATCGTGTAGGGGCTTGTGGAGGTTGTTCGAAGGACCTGGGGTTGTCCTCTGGGTGAAATGGAATCTGTGGGAGGGTTTGGTGCAGAGGAGTGACCTGGCTTAGCTCATGCATCAGCAGGAGCATTTTGGCTGCTCTCTTGCAATTGGACTGTGGCAGCAAGGAAGAAGGGAGCAGAAGGGAGACCAATTAGGAGACTGTTGAAATAATCTGGGGGAGAGGCGATTGTAGCTTAGATTAGGGTGACTATAGTGAGAAGGTGAGAAGGGGTCAGGTTCTAGATGTATTTTGAAGGCGAAGCCAACAGGATGTCTTAATTGATTGGAGTGTATGAGTAAGAAAAGCGCCAAGGAGACCGTGACAATTTGAAGTTTTGTGAATCCCAGCAAAGATCATGCTCTTTGAACTAATCCATTCCTGTGGGTGTGGGGCCCTTTGATTGCTTTAGATTCAGTTAGGGGATCTTTTGATTAGAAGGGATCTTTTGATTAGATCAGTTGATTAAATCACTTTAGGGCCTTTGATTGTACTACGTCAGTGAGGCATGACCCTGGTTAGGTTTCCACCCTCTTGTTGAACTCTTATATAAACTGAGAACTGAAAGCAGAAACACAGAGAGAAAGACAGCTGCCATTTTTACCTGCCATGTGGAAGAGGATGCCAGGAGGAGCTGCACCTGAAAAAGAGGCTGAGTAACCCTAAGAGGCTAAGAGAGAGAGGCTGGATGCTGGAATCTGCAGAGCACAGAGGCATGGAAAGAGGGCCCTGAGAGGGGCTAGGCCCACAGAGCAGCTCAAAACTGAAGAGACAAGCCCTTACGTGTGCTTGATCGCCCATATCTGAGCTCCAGGAGAAAGTGGCCTGGAGGAGAAGGCAGAGACCCAGATGGAGAGCCACCCTTTGCCTTGCCATGTGGCAGGACCCCAGGATCTGCCAGCAGCCAATCTTTGGCAAAACAGCATCTCTGATGATGCCTTGATTTGGACATTTTCACAGCCTTAGAACTATAAGTCTTCACCCTCATAAATCCCAATTATAAAAGGCAACCCATTTCTGGTAATCTTGAATTGGCAGCCCTTGGCAAACTAAGACAGAGACCTCCAAGTGTTTTGGCCTGAGCCACCAGAGGGTGACGTTTCAGAGATGGAGAAGACTAGGAGTGGAGCAAGCTTGGGTGGGAAATGAGGTGTTCGGTTCTGGACATGTTAAGTTGAGATGTCTATTCGACATTCCTGATGGAGATGTTGAACAGGGACCAGAGGAATCTTGAGTGCTGAGGAAGGTGGAGTGGTCCCCTATAATGTGAGAGGTGCACACAAGGGAATGGATACATGCAGCGAAGAGAAGAGGAATGGCCGAGGGAATGCATACATGCAGAAAAGTTCAGAGGTCTGGGAGATGAGAGGAACTGAGAAGGAGGCTTAGTAAAGGCGGTGGAAAACTGCTATTGCCCAGTATCCTTGGATCCAAGGACATGCTTCAGGGTGGTGGGAGGATCAGTGGTGCCAAATGCAATCAAGTAAGGTGAAAGCTGTGGGGTGGCCACACTGGTTTTAAAAGTACAGAAGTCATTGGTGACATGGACAAGCAGTTTGGGGCAATGATGGGGCCAAAACCTACTGGAATTTGTTCAGGGGAGAAACAGAAACTAGAGGCAGGGAGTCCAGATTGTTTGAGGCACTAAGCTATGGGAGCAGAGAAACAGGAAATGGGCCCCAAAGCATTTTTTTCAAAGATGGAGGAAGTTATAGCATGTTTGTGTGCTGATTGAGAAGATAACACAGAGGAGTTGTTAATATGTATGAAAATGTCCAAAATTCAGAAATCAATCTTTTAAAAATGATCTGCCTGTCATTTGAGTGGTCATTTTGGGTAATAATCAAGAGCAGGGGACAGAAGTACCAAGGCCTCCAGTGGATTTTATCTTTAAAATTCCTTTTAAAAAATTGTATAGGGTCATAGAGTGTAAGAACTGAAAGAACTGTCAGAATTTAGGACATTCATTGGCTTTCTGACGTTTTAGCTGGGGGATGCCTTTTTTCAATGAAACCTCATGGGGAGCCTAATCTGTACTCCCAGAAGAGTAGACCTGCTCAGCTTCCTTTCCTGACCCCACCCTTCTCCGAGGTAACACGTAGGGTGTTCAGAGGAAAGGTTAAATGCTACCCGTTCAATCCTGCATCTCATTTTACCAGTGGGGAATCCAGAGGTCAAAATCTTGCCTAATGATACAGACACTGCTTAGCTTAAGGGCCAGGATGGAAGTAGGTGTCTCAAGTCCCAGGACTCTATCCTTTCCACTTGGTCCCTTGTTCCCTGTGGCCACCTTCCTTCTCAGAGCAGGCGGGACCCGGAGTTCCTGCTCCATCGCCATGTCTCCATGGCCCAGCGCTGGTGATGCTTCCCTTTTCGCTCTGTGCTCCCCACGTTGGAGCCCAGGTTTCAGCTGTGGAGGCGGGGACATCCCGTGCTGCTGGTCCAGGCCATGCCTCCGAGACTCATGGAAAGGACCTCCGCTAGCGGCAGCTCGGAACTCTTGCTGGATCCACGGTGCACACTGCTTACTCAGCAGAGCCACCGCATGGCGATGCAGGTTCAGTCTTACCAGGCACATTATACACCTGCTACTGCTGGGCTACCATTACATTCAATCACATTTATTTAAAACAACAGCCCGGGCTGCCGGTTCTCAGCCACCCTGCAAGGTTCTTCCCGCTGTCTCTTCATCACAGACAAGAGATCCTGTTAAAACGCAAGTTGGAATGCCCCGGAGGCCCCCGTGTGTCTTCCTGGGTCTCAATCCGGTGCTGTTACTTGGGAATTGTTTTGTACTTTGTGAGAATCCATTGAGCTGGACCCTTTGGATGCGCACACACATACATACACCCACACATACTACTGCAATAAAATAGGTTTAAAAAAATGAATCAGTGTATGGCAATCCTCAGGCTCAAAATTCCTTAATGTCTCTACAGGGCCTACCCAGCCACGTCACTGAACTTACCTCCTCCTTTCTCCTACCGGGCAGTGTCCCCACCACCACTCTGCCCTTGTGGTGCCCAATAAGTACTTCTGGAAGTGAAATGAAATGCAACTAAAACAGTGTATATCCTCATGGGTTTGGAGCTGCGTCTTTGAATTTCTATTTGGATGATGCCATGGGGAATTAAGTACTTTATTCGTGCCTTTTAAAATTATGATTATGATGGACTTAGAATTCTACAAACATTTGGTTTTCAAAGAGATTTTTTCCCCCTTATAATCGGCTTTAAAAATAGGATTTATCTTTTTCCTGTTTATAAAATAATAGATAAGAGTCACAAGAAACTTAAAAATCACCTGGCATCACAGAGAATGCAGCCGTTTGTGTTTTGGTCCTCATGCTTTCAAACTTTCTTCCTATGTGCCTTGCATATAGTGCTATACCTTTTGTTCTTCCTCAAAGAGTTTTAAAGTTGGTTCTCACCTACTTCCTTCCAGTACCGTTCTAAGTAAGAAGTTTGTAAGAACACCTCCTCATATTTTACATAAAGAAAAACACAGAAATGAATCCCCTCATTCATACGTTTGGCTTTAAACATCACAAAGAAGTAGTGTTACCCGCTGATTTGGGTCCTGAAGGACTTTTACTGTCTTTTGAAATGCCTGGTGGTGTTTTAGTGGAAAGTTGTGCCATTTTTTTCAAGCTGCTCTAACTCTAAAGGGTAATTGTAGGACTAGACATCTGAAGCCTGGGAGTCCATTTGACTTTTAAGAGCACACTGTGCTTTCTTCATTTATGGCTCACAGAGAAATTTAGACACATTAAAATAATCTCTTCATCACCATAATGGTGTCAAGAAGCCATATCGGTAAAATGAATTGAGTTTTTAAATTTTTAAATTACAATCTTCAATGGGAGGCTCTTCTACGGTAATCTTAATATACAAGCAAATATCCCTTTATCATGCCATATTCATCTTTCTGAAGGACACTTACAGTTTCTGTAGCACCACTTGAGATACTGACTTTTATTAAATGCTGATGGGGTAACTTAATTCATTACACAGAATATAAACTTTCAAATTAACTTCCCCTGTGTTCTGCATTTATGACCCATCTTTGAGTTGGGTCAGAGCACCCATTAGTGATGTTGTGTGCTTTCAGGATTAACTCCCAGCATCACATGCCAATTCCTGTGTGACTTTAGGTGAGGCACATACAACTTCTGCAGCTCTTTCCCTTCAGATTTCCGAAGCGATCAACCTTGATTATATGCTGAATATTACATCTTTTAGAGGTTACTCAAAATGTATACCTTGCATTGGAAAATTTTGTGGGAGAATGTGTGCATATATTATCTTTATGCCATTCATGTGCTGTCAAAACCTGGTATTGGAGAAGAATAGCCTGAAGGATTAACTTTTCATTTCTCAAAAGGTTCTTGAAGTGTTATCTTCATAATCAGCTAAATCACTACTTTCTGGACACTTTCATTCTGGCTGCCTTTTAAGAAAGTACTTCAATATTCCAATCTCACTAAAGGGTGATATAGGAAATAAGAATATGGGGGACCCCTTTCCGTTTTTTATAAAATCAGTATCTAAGGTAACCTTTGTATTTATTGTCCAGTGCCTTTTAGTGAAAAGAGTGGCAAACCCTCTAAAATCTTAGAAGCAGAAAAAATTCACACTCTGATGAATTGGAGCACCTTCCGCTATGGCCATCCAGTGCTCGGTGGTGAGGTGGTCATTTATTACAGAACTCTGTGGTCACAAATGGTTTCTTCTCCCTTTTGCCAGCACTTCTTGGCTTATGTTTTTGTCTTACTCAATGTTTTCCATCTTTACTTTTTTTGGTAGGTGCTCTTGTACCTGTCAGGGGAGTGTTCAGTGTGTATATAAATCGGTAATATCGTAGTGATTTCTAGACTCAGAAGTGTAAATTTACACTGTGGTAAAATTGCTTATTATAATTTTAGAAGCCTGCTGATTCTTTACTTACAGGTTACTAACGAGCTGACTTCAACTTTTTGGTTATTCACTTACATAGAGAATGCCCCTGTTACTAAGAGCAAGTTCTAGATTTTAATGTCAGAAATGATGGTGCCAGAATCACTCTCAATTTTCAGGTTGTGAATGATAGAAGTGTGAACGGAATGAGTCGATGTTGCTATATGAATTTTAACAGAAATAGCTAACGTAGATGACTTTGCCAATTCACAAAAAAGGCTGACTTCACAGCTGTGAAGTAATACTGTATATAGGTCCGTATTTTGTGCCTGAGATCATATCTGTGAAAAATAGGGCTTTAAAAAGAGTGTAGGACAAATTGAGAACAAATTTTTGTTGCTTTTAAACTAATAGAATGTTGAATCTACCAACTGGGTTAAATTTAGTCTCTGTGATACAGATTTGTTCTCTTGGAAGACTTGAACATTTATCTTCGAATCTTGTCAAAGTTTAGGTTTAGAATATTCAAATTGTTAAGCTACTTGCCCTTTAAAAATACTATATTTTTTAAATAAAAATTCGGGATTCACAGAAAACTCTAGGATATTCCATTTTTTCCCCGCTTTTACAACTCTTAAAATTGCTTTTTTTTTTCCCCCAAAAGTAACATAATATTAGAAAATTCTCTTAATCATTCTTTTCATCTCTCCTCTTTCATGCAGTATACCTCACCTGGTTAATATTAGTTTGTACATAATTAGAATGACATTCAGAACAAAAATGCCTTTTTTCTCCAAATTTGTTAGAACACTTGGGTTTTATGTTCCATTACGGGGAATTCATTCTGTGACTTTGGGTAAGTCAGGAATTCTCTCTAGACTGTTTTCTCATCTGTGTGATGAGTGGTTCGGACTAGGGTGTCTCTAGGGCTCTCTCGGTATTAAAATTTTATAATTCAAAGTCACCGAAATTCATCAGAAGCTTTCTGTAGGAACATAGAGAAATTAAAGAAGACCCCCAATTTAGAGATAATTCCATTATTATTAGAGTATATAAAGTGATTCTAGAATCTATTGTGGATTCTGGAAATTTTTTCATGAGTGTTTTAGTTTGCTAAGCTGCCAAAAGCAGATACCATAAAATGTGTTGGCTTTAACTATAGGAATTTATTAGTTTACAAGCTTACAGTTTTGAAGCTGTGAAAATGTCTAAATCAGGCATCATCAGGATGATACCTTCTTCCTAAAGACTGGCTGCCGGTGATCTTGACTCCTCTGGCACATGGCGTTGTCTGCGGGCTCTCCTTTCTCTTCTGGGTTTTGTTGCTTTCAGCTTCCTGCTTCCATGGTGTTTCTCTCTCTGTGTGTGTCTCTCTGTCTCTCTCTCTCCCTCTCTTTCTCCCCATATTCATCCTGTTTATAAAGGATTCCAGTAAGAGGTTAAGATCAATCCTGGGCCACACCTTAACCAAAATAACCTCATCAAAGGTCCCTACTTACAATAGGTTTAGACCCACAGGAATGGATTAGCTTTAAGAACATGATTTTTGGGAAGTGGCTGTGCCTCAATTGGTTGGGCTTCCTTTTACCATATAGGAGGCCCCAGGTTCGATTCCCGGGGCCACCTGGTGAAGGCAAGCCAGTCTGCGTGGCGTGGTTGGTTGACGCAGCAAGATGACGCACAAAGGGAGAAAAGCAGACACAGAAAATCGCAAAGCAAATGGACACAGAGAGCACAAGCAGCAAGGGGGGACGATAAGTAAATAAAAATAAACCTTTAAAAAAGAACATGATTTTCTGCCGCCCATACAGTTTCAAGGAATCAAATAGAGAATTATGGCAGAAAGGAATGCCGTTTTTTTTCAGGTTATTTTAAAATTCCAGATTTTTTTAAAAGAAGAGGAATTATTTAAATAGGACACTGATCTTTATCAAATCCATAGGCCCTTAAGGATTTCCTGGCTCTTGAGTTTCTTGCTCACATTCCATTCAAATATCAGACATCTGAAATTACCATGACTGTCACTGAAATGTGTCTAATATTTAATAATCTTTGATTTCCCTCAACTTCTGTCTTGGCAGAAATACCCAACATGTTCCACAAAGAATGGACAAAATATAATAAGAAAGCATATTTTCTCATTCCTCTGTCTTCTCTCTCTGACTTTAGTTTTGCTTCATTCAGGACCTGGTATATCAAAATATGGTTTAGCGGTCAACAACCATGGTCCCATCATTTTTGTAACATCAGGTTGGCAGCACAGAGCCATAGTTACTGAGCTCATATCCAGGAATCTTCAAAACACCCACTTCTGTTTAGAGATTTGTTTTTGAGTCTTGTCTTAAAATTTGCAAATACCAATCCAATATTCCAATAAAATGTTGTTCTCTAAAGAGAGAGCTTACCGTACAGTGAGATGTCTACTTCTCAGTAGGCACTGGTTCTCCCCTCGGCTGCTCATTAGAATCATCCTGAGGAGCTTGGAAAAAACCCAGTGCCCCACCTGACCCTCAGGCTGGTTAAAGCTGGACCTTGGGCTGTGGTTCTGTGAAGACCGATGATTCCCAGATACAGCTGATGCTGAGCACCTCTCTTCTAAGCTTCTTAGTAATTTGAAATATCTCAGTAGTCTAGTATTAGAGACCACCACGTGGGTGGCTGATGGATGGACAAGGTTTTGGAGCACATGTCAGAATGGGATTGGGGAGTCTGTCTCCTTGATACTAGTCACGTTAACCCAGTCACATGCTTTCCAGTGGCCTACAGTTTCCTCATCTGTCCATCCCAGCTTTCACATTAATATTTACACTTAATAGCATGATAGCAGTTTTCTAGCATTTTCCCTATTATTGCAAGAAGCCAATACATTCAGACTTTCAGTTTCATCAGTTTTGATTCAAGTGGGCATGTATGGAAAGACCTTTAGCTTGATGTTAAGCCAATTACTAACCACTCAGGACATTTAAATTTAGATTTTATGAGTTTGAAATTTAATGGACCATGTTGGTGCTGATATTTCCCTGGTCTAAGAAGTAAGAGCTTCCTAAGTTAATCAGTAGCAAAAGCCTTTATGATGCTTTGGGGGTAAGGTTAAGCCTACTTAAGACAACGAACTGTTTTTGAGGGCTTTGTCACCTACAAGGACAATGCTAATTACGAGTGAGTCTTCCACATTCATTAAAGCAGATCTGGAAACAGAGAGGCAGCACAGAGGGATGGAAAGGGCCCGAGGATTTGGACGCAAATCTAGATCTCCCCACTTATTAGCAGTGTAATTATGGGCAAGCCACTTAATCTCTGAGTCTTAATTTCCTCCTCTATAAAATGGGAACAAAAATATCTGCCCTAATTATTTCACAGAATCGTATGAGGCTCTAATTTAGATCATTTATTTGTTCAACAAATGCATGAATCACTGAGGGCCTGGTGTGGATTAGACGGTGCCCCAGGCATGAAGGATGCGAAGAAGGAAATTTGGGTTCTGGGAAGTTGGTAGCAAATACATCTGTCACTATTCATATTTTTTAAAAAATTCACATTGAAGCTCTGAAGAGGGCTGCATCTTTCCTCTCTGTGTTCATATCTCAACACTACCACTTAACAAATATTGGTTATATGAATGAATGAATCACATAATTCATTTCCTTGAATATATTTTGTTACCTGAGATAGGTCTCCCCTCAAACAAATGGAAATGAGTAAAGGGTTGATGTGAATTTATTTCACTGCTGGTTTGAAGTTCCATATAAACTTGAATTGAATAGTCTAACCTCAGAGCCTTTGAAACCACATCGATGGCCAGGTTCATTTTTCACTTGGTGTTTGATTCAGTTCAGGTTATTATTCTTTTTTTTTTTCCATCACCATTTCAACATTTGGGAGTACCTGTTTTGGGCTAATGTAATTTTCATGTTTGGCATTAATCCCAAGTCCAATATTTCTTTTGGAAAGGAGGATAAATTCTTTCCTTGGCATCCCTTTCTTCCATTAAGTTTAAAAAAAAAAAAAAGTGATTCTAAACAGCTGGGCTTTACTATTTCCTCCTGACGGGGAGAAAGTGCTTGGCTTCCGCAGAGCTCTTCACGTGTGCCCATTGCATCCGGCAGGTAGGTCCCTGTGAGGAGATGGGAGAGTGGCCACCCACTGTGCAAAACCAGGTCTGGGGCTCCAGGAGCGCATTTTTCTGTACTCATTTAGGAGAATGTGAGCAAACAGAGAATCACTGTACTTCCACACTGGTTTGCAAAAATACTTCTGGGCCTTAAATTCTTTCTCTCCACAAGAGGTGACGGGTGCCTCTTTCTGCAAGAGTGGACAGGGCACCACAACGACGAGGGCAGAACTGTGAGTCTTTCGCGTGATGGGAAGAGGGGTTCAGTTTGCTTGTGCCCAGGCTTCTTTCTATGGGAATAATGTAGTTTTAGAGCAGAAGGGCCCTTGACTCGATCCAGGCCTGCTGTCCATGTGTCAGATGGAGGAAAGTGAGACCTTGAGAAAGGAGGAGGTGTGGTGGTCAGCCGCTGGTCTGTGGAGGGTGTGGGGCTAGCTTCCCTGGCGGCTGGGCCCCACTGCGAATACCGTCAATAGGTGGGTGGGTGCTTTTTGGACAAAGTTCACCATGAGCTGCACGGCTATTCGTTAATATGAGATGCACATAGATTTTTTTTTTTTTTTCTGTGTGTGTTTTTTATTTGTGTTTTTGTGTTTTTATGTGCGTTTTTTACTTATTTTTTTTTTAAATTGTACATAGATTTTTATGTGTCCACATGCATGTCATTTCCTTTATCCTTAATTGTTTAAATTGATAGTAACGTTGTGTTACCTTTGCAAATTTATTTTTGAGTCCTGTAAAATTTAATTCCATTTTCAAATATTGATGGCTGCAGGTCTCAGGGACCCCATTTTCAGTCTGAGTCCTCTCCTGTTTTTATAATTCCCCAATGTGGTCCTGGGCTCAGGGTGCTGATCAGGTAGCAGACAGTGCCCAATGTCTCCCCAGGTTTTGCATCAAAAAACCACCTGGAGTTAAACCCAGCTTATCTCAGGCACTAGACGAGCACCACAGAGGTTGAGTGTTTTGCTCAAAGCTTCACAGTAAGCCAGGGGCACATGGAAATACACTTGGTCGAGCTGGAGCTCTGAGGCTGAGCCAATTCCAGGCTCCTGCCCTGGGTGTCACTGAGACTTTTGCAGGCCTATCTGCACCCAGGCTGTCCAGTTTGAGGGGTGGGGGGTTACCAGGGGTGGTTTTGAGCCACACCCTGAAGCCCCCAGCTCTGACTTTGGCTGGGCAGGTGATGGAGGGAAGGGCAGTAGCCCAGTTCATCATGTGGTGGGTCAGTACCATGGGGTGAGGGGTCCCCCCAGCCAGCCCCTGGCTGCCCTGGAGGGAGGTCCTGGCTGGGAGGCCCTCTCTCATCCGGGACCCAGGATCTCCCCCTACCCCCGGTGCTCAGATGGGAACCCCAAGCACGCACTGACCGCCCCCCGTGATCTGTCTTCCTTTGCAGAGTGCAGGTTCGCCTGCGCCAGCGGCAAATGTTTGGATCTGGGCTCGCTCGTCTGCAACCAGCACAACGACTGTGGGGACAACAGTGACGAAGAGAACTGTCTCCTGGTGACGGAGCACCCACCGCCTGGCGTCTTCCACTGTGAGTCCCTGCGGTCGCCGGAGACGCACGGCGTCGGTGCCTCCTGAAATGGGGAGGGTGCCATTTTCTGGTGAAAGGAAAGAGGTTCGCGTTTACACAAAGGGTTGTGTTGTTTTAGGTTGGAAGACAGCGTGTCTAAAAGTGGGAAATCTGTCCTGTTTCAGAGATGGTCGGTGGCACCGTGTTTTGGGCTTTTGCTATTTATCTGAGAAGCACAGGCTTAATTCCAAGAAATAATATTAATGTACTGATTCAGTGTTCTTCACGCCAGTTTTATGGAATATGTTTGAGTGCATTCCCTCAGAAGTAATTTTAAATAAGCAAAGAAAGACATGTGGAGGGTCCATAATTAATTCCGTAATTAAAGTAAGAAAGTAGATCAATTTGTATGAGCTCTTTTATAAAGCTTCTGATCATGTGTTTTTGTTTGATACTGGATGAGGTTTGACATGTGTGAGTCCCCAAGGCTGAGTCTTTGAGCTTATCTTGCACTTGAAGCTGTGAAATCAGAGATTGAAGTTCATTGATTTTTGATCTCGTGGTTTTTATGAAGCGGAAGGAGAAAGGAGGCAGTTTTGAGACACTGCTGAATTTCTGTTAGAAAAAGTGACGTGGTACTGTCTGGATTTTTTGGTTAAATGGAGTGGGTTGATGGTGAGAATCGTTTTGCAGGAACACACCTTGGGAATACTGTTTTGCTCTCCCCTCTTGTGGGATTGTCTTCCTGAGATAATTCCATGCTACATTCAGCTTCTCTCTCTCCCCAGTTTGGCTGACGTCATTTTGCAGAGTTATATTTAATAGAAATTTTAAATGTTTTGTTGTGAAAATTATATAAATACCAATGCTGTAAAGGTGAAAATGGGAGAGGATTTTTTAAAAAACCCCTTTTCACTATTCTTACCTTACTTTTTACATTGGGGGCAAACTCAAAAACCTAGTGGGGCTGGTGAATTTTACATCTGTTTACGCTTGCTGAATTCAATAATCTAATAGTGCAAATAGTTTCTATTTTTCCGTTGTGAACGTTCAGAGTTTTTCTCTGTTGAGTGTTTTAGTTACAGTCCCACCTCCATAATTTGAAAGGACAATCTACCCTTGGGAACATTTTGTCAGTTTTTCCCCCTCTGGGTGTAACGTCTTGCACTTGTCGCCACTGACCCCTGCCTTTTGCAGCTGGCCTGGATATGGGGAGAGGGCCCCAGCAGCTGACAGGCTTTTGCCTGGCTGACTGCAACTCTCCCCAGGGCTGGGATGGGCCTTGCTGCTGCTTCAGGCTCCTAAGTTTTCCAGAGACAAGGGAGCCAAGAAAGGGGGGAGGGCAAAAGGAGAAAGGCTAGATGATGTGAAAAAAAACAACAACTGGGAGAGATGGAGGGTGCTTACCCAGGGATTAGCAGGCTGTACCCCAGAAGGCCCAGAGCCCAGGTGGACCTTCCAATCCACCTTTCCCATGGATGGAGAAATCTCCATGAGCCACAGAATGAAGCGAAAAAAAAAAGGCCTCGAATGTACAAGTGCTGGCTGTGGAACCAGACTGCTGGGCGGGGACCCTGGGCTCAGCATCCTCCCTTGCACTGGGAGGACTGAATGAGAACAGAACCTTGCAAATGTTAACTAGACCCAAGCAAGAGTCTCAGAAGGAGACGAACAATGGAAGGGCAGTTCCTTATTTTGTTTTCCCTATACCTGAATAACAGCACACCCAAACACGATGCATTTTGTTGAGTACATTCTGAATGCACTGCACAGTGGAGCCTCGACCTGCATTTGCGAGTCTGGGGGAAAAGCGGGCAGGCCAAACCTTTGGCCCCTGATGCCGAGGGATTTTGCAGACCCCTTCCCCAAGGGAGGCACTCATTTATTTCAGGGTCATTCCTAGAGCCCCTCTTTGCTGACATAATCTATTTAAATTCAACTCTGGCTTTCCCATTGCCATTTAACCCTCTTCCCCTTCCCTTCCCTTTCTCCTTCTCTTCCTTCTTCTTCAATATTCTTTGCTGGTTTTTAAATCCTATCTCCAGATATCTTTTGCCATTCATTTTAAACAAAATGTTACCTCTTTAATTGTGCTTTAGAAGCCAGGTCAAGTAGTTATTCTATAACTGAGAATTACTGCTCAGCTGTGCCTGGGGAGCGAAGTTTGCCTCAACAGAGGAAACTTAAAATCCTAACTGCTCCTGTTCAAATATAACTAGAATGTCGGTCCTGACAGCAAGAATGAGAGGTTATTTGCAATATGCTGTCTTTTAGGGAGATGGGAAGCCAGGAGACATAGAGCAAGGCCACCCTGCAGCATTGGGTCGGCCCGATTCAAGCCTGGCTGAGGACAAATGACTTAGTTTCCCTATCTGTGAATTGGCAATGGTATCTGACATATAAGGCTGCCAGGGGCATTTAAATGAGCTAATATGGGCGAAAAGCTTCGTGTGCACAATCAAATCATTATCATCATCACGATTCACTGCATGACCGTCTCCTAGGGCACTGGCTGCCGTGGGTCTTCGTCATCTACCTTTAATACCAGGGCAGTCTCTATGTGTCCAGTATCCAGTGACCACTGATGGGCTAGTGCCCAGAGGCTCTGGATTTTATCCCACCTACTTTGTCCCCTGTGAAGATGTCCCAGAGAGGCATGTCATCTCTGCTGACCTGGTCTCTGCAGCTACCCTACCCCTGTGCTGTCCCTGTCCGCAGCCTCCCCCAGCACTGACCCCGGTCACCTCCCACATCGCTCTTTCTCCAGCTTTCCAGGACCTTTTGGGGGAAGCAGGGCTGAATTTGCCACACTGAGAACACTCACTCTGAATGTCAAAGCTGATCTACCCTTTGTAGTCAGGGACCTCTTAGAAAAGCTGTAGCTTACCTGCTCTGTGTTGCCACTCACTTGGTTGGACTAGTAGTCCTGGGAGGCTTCGTGGAGGAGGCATGTGGGTGGCAAGAAGAGAAGACAGAGTGTTTGGACCGAGAACAGTATGAACGGCAGACAGGAGCAAGACAGCCAGACCCAGCAGAAGTCTTGTGTTGGGGGTGGGGGTGAGGGGCATTTGCAATGGGTCTAGAAAGATAGGGTGGGATCAGAGAGACAAGAGGTGGTGCTGTATTGTTAACTTTGACCCTCACCTCTAATGGCATCTGTGGTGGGCTGCTGCATGGTGGGTTCCTGCCAGTGGGCTCCTGCTCCATGAGCTCCTGTGTGGTGGGATCCTATGGAATGGGCGGCTGTGCTGTGGGCTCCTGAACTGTGGGCTGCTGCGTGTGGGCCTCTGTGCGGAGACCTACAGCCTGTCTGTTGCCAGAGGCGAACTGGAAGCATGAGCCCAGCTCTCTCCCAATGCTCCCTCACCTTTTGTTCCCAAGTGGAGTATTTCCTGTTACACTGCACCTTCAAGGCCCTTTGGCCATACCTTGGTGAGGGAGAGCAGAGTTCCTTTGACTTCCCAGAAGCAATAATTGAGTAACCTGTGCAGCTTGCAAAGATCTGCATATTTTGAAAGTCTTGGCAAGAACTACCCTTCCTGAAGCAAACATTGCTAAGGAATTTGTGCCACTAGGACCTTCAGAGCAAGCCCAGAGTTGAAAGGAAGCCAGCAGTCAATTGGAACAACTTTTCACTTCCAGCTTCAGTGGATTTCCAATTAACTGAGGGGGATCCGATTTAGGGGAGGGGGGCTGTGAGATGGGAGTCGGGGCGAGGGCACTGGAGCAGCACATCTAACTGGAGATTTCAAGTGGCTTCTCTCTCTGTGGCCTTCTAAAACTAAATCTCCAGGTCAGATGAACCGAAGCTAATAAAGTGTACCCAATTAAGCCAGCATTTTAACTTCAGGGCTTTTCCAGGAGGAAACTTTTTTTGACCCGAGGCCATTTAGCGGAATAACAACCAAATAAGACAAATTCCGACACATTAAAATCCCAAGCTGTCTTTCTTCTTCTGCCAGCTCTTCTTCCCACCATCCTCACCTTTGTCCTAAGGAACTGGCACCCGACTTGCCCCCTGGTCTCAAACGTCAGTTGCCTTTGGCCATCAAGAGTAAAAGTTCATCCTCCTCTTCATTAAGGCTCATGCCATTTGGCTATATGTTACTCTGCCTTTTGCCTGTCAACGCCCCACCTCCAGGTGTGTCATTCTTTGAGGACTTTGGGGCCAGGTTCCTATCCAAGTGGAAACCTGGCCATAGCCATGCCTCATACATTCTGGGCCTTTGGTTTTCTTCCTATGATCATTTCAATAAACATTAACAATCAGCCTTTCATAGTCTTGAACATCCTGTTAGAGTTTGTATTTTGCCAGTTGTCTTATGTGTGTTGTGCTTTGTTCTGTTTACAGTTTGTTTGAACCAGGATCCCAAGAAGCTCCAAGCATTGCAAGGGATTGATTGATTGATTGATTGACTCTCTAGGATCTCCCTCCATCTCCCTCCCTCTCCCCACCCCTCTTTGTACTTCTTTTTTGCATGGAAGAGTCTGGTTTCTTGTTGTGTAGAGTCCCCCTGGGGCTGGGTCTTGCTGATTGTTCCCTCATGTTGTTCCTGAAAGTGCCCCTCGTCCCTTACAGTTCCTGTAAATTGGTCCTTAGCTCTGGAGGCTTGAAGAGATTCACTTTTGAATTTTGTGGGGGTGTGAAAGCACTTCTTAGGGACTGCCGTCTCCTATCACGAGGCACATGATTTCCAGTTGTCTCTCTGTGGTGTGACGTTACCAGCCGTTAGGGCTTGCAAAAACAGTCATCATCTACTTCTATCACTTTTTATGCATTTATTAATGGGGATACTTCTATCAAGAGAAACTCCTCATCAACTATTTGGCTAACCTGAGGTCTATCGTCCAAGATCCCTTTTCTTAAAAATGAGAAGCTTTTCATTTGTCCTTCAGAGGTAACCAAAGGAGGCTTTTCTGTATGTGTTATTATGAAGCAATTAATTTAACCATACTTATGAAGACACTGACTGTTTTTACCAACCCTCTCTGCTCTACTTGGGTGACCAATCCCCAGGTCCCACCCATGGTTTTGTGATCTCCCAGGACCTGTTCAGGGGTAAACAGTTTGAACTCCAAGAGCACAACCTTGGGCCCTTACCTCCCCTTCCACCTGCTCCGTGACATCGTTTCCCTGATTGGTCCTTTTTCTCCCATGCATGCGCTGCCAGCTTCCTCCTGCTCCTCTTCCGTGCCCGCGTGCTCTGACTTTCCCAAGCACTTCCTCCCACCCACTGCATTCTGAGCTCACCACACCTCTGCTGAACATAGCCTGCAGACCCCACACACTGCACCCTGCCCTTTCAGCTCTGCTGGAGCATTCCATGGCGGCCTAAGGACTCTGCACATCTGAGCACACAGTGTACAGGGTCCCTACTTGATGTGGACCTCAGTGCCCCCTGGGAACCCTTCCTTTCCACAGCTCCTTCCCTTTTCTGTTTCATCTTGCTTGTTCCAGATTTGCTGTTCTCCTGTAGCCATCACTCCACTCCCCGCTGCCTTCACTCTCAGCTGACACCTTGGAAAGAAGGCCATCAGGGGCAAACCCCAAAACTCCCTGCTCTTCCTCTCTCCCGAACTGCCATTCTCCTGAGCTGCTTCATGGGGTCACATAGGACTCTGAGCATTTTGACTCTTGTTTGCCTCAGCCAAGAGGATGGATGGGTGGGTCGTTCCCTTTCAAGACCCTCTGTTGCCTTGGTCTTGTAGGAACCATCCTTGTCTGGCCCGCTTTGGATGCCTCCACCTCCCCCTTTGTCTGTGGGAACCCCTCTGCACTTCCCTGGAGTGGTGGGCTCCCCAGGGGGCCAGCCAGGTCCCCCAGCTCTCCTAGGCCTGGACACTTCCAAACACGATGTGCATCAGTGCCCACCTGCATCCCACGTTTTTATCTCCAGCCACGTCTTTTTTCTCAAGCCCAGACCAATGGGTCCACTTGCCTGTAAGATCTCTCCAGAGCCTCCCAACCCCTGAGCCTCCCCAGTTGGGTGAGTCACTTCTCCCTCCCCTGGACCAGCTCCTACTGCAGTGTTTCTATCTTAATCACAGTTTTGCCTTCTACCTGTTGATGACATCTAGCCAATCCCCCTTCCGGACCCTTCCCCACACCCAGCAACAGCTTCTATCTCCTGGAGCCGTGGAGCCCTTTGCACCCCCGTGCCTTCCATCCTGCCAGATAGTTTCATGTGTCCCATGTGATTTTGCTAGATGCTAAGCTCCCCGAAGGCAGACGCTTCACCTTCATGAGGCCCAGTGCTGGTCAAGGCTTACCAACACGGCAGCTTGTCAAGGTCTGTACGTTGTTAGGTGAGCGGCTAGTCCAAGTCATGCCCGGAAGAAATTCGAGATGCTTTCTCCTGGGCCTTAATGTGAGAGTGTGTGAGTGTGAAAGAGTGTAAGTGTGCAAGCATGTGGATATATGGGTTGTGTGAGTGTGTGAGTGCACATGTGGATGCATGGGTTGGGTGAGCGTGTGTACTGTGTGCATGTGTGCACAAGTGTGTAAGAGTGAGTGTGTGTGATGCAAGCATGTGTATGGATGTGTGAGTGCACTGTGTATAGAAGTATGGGCTGTGTGAGTGCAATTTGACACTGATGCAGCCCTGCTTTCTAACATGCTGCCCGTCCACAGCCACCCGTGGCCGCCTGCCTCCAGAATGACTTCCACAGCAAGCCTTTGATTTTCAAGCCAGGCATCGTGGACTTGTGGGGATTGCTGCTTTGGGGACAGGTGGGGGCAGGAGGCCTCCACGCCCCTGTCTGGTCTTAGTCCGTTCTTTGTCACCTTGAATGTTCAGGAAGAAGCACAGCCCTGGAGCTCCATGGCCTGGCCGTGTTCTGTTTCTCTGTTTCCTGTGGACCTCCTAGACCCCATTTGGAGATAAGTCCAATCTGTCCCCTTTCTCTCCAAGCACTGGTGGGTGCACGGAGCTTCACCAGGGCCTGTGCTTCCCAGGGCGTAGGAGGTAGGAAGGGTGCAGCCACTTACTCCCATCACCTCGTGTACATCCCACAGCCACCCTGGAGAGGTTTCATGGGTACTCAGTGTCCAGAGATGCTGGGTGATTTATTCAAGCCATGCAGAAAACATTGCAGCTGGGAACTGAACTCAGGCCTGTGGTTGTTTTTTTATTTTTATTTCCATGGTGTTTTTCCAGCAAGGATCGGGATTCACTCATCAGTTTTGAAAGGTTTGTGCGGTTGGTGGGGAGTAAAGATACGACAACCAATCTGTTCATCTGAAGACCCCCTGGAAGCGATTGCTCCAACAGCAGTTCTTTATTTGACACCTTTGGATGGCTCCATAGATGATGATAATCCTGGTTTCCTCCTGGTGTTTCAAATCGCTGTTGAAAACTTAGCCCAGGAGCCCGCCTGGCTTTGTTGAGGTTCTTGGCATCGCCTCTCCAAGGAGATACCTGTGCTTACAGCAAAAGGGGCGTGAGGACACCTGCCCTGATGTCAAGGTGGGGCTGCCTAGCTAAAACACGGCAGGACTCCAGTTGCTCTGCCCAACCCCACCTCTTCCTGGCGAGAGCTGTGGTCCCTTCAGGGCCAGCGCTGGTCTGGTTTCTCCCTGGATTGGACACCCCTCTACCTGCAGGGAGGCCCCCCAAGAGCGTGGCTGGGGGGTAGTAGGAGGGGTATGTGTGTGGAAGATTCCATCCGCTGGGCAAGGCTGCTTTGGGAGCTGAGTGTGCTCTCCTCCAGAGCTCCCCTGCCCCCTTTTAAACAACAACAGAAGGCTCCCCTGCAAACAGTTACGGGCTCGCTTGACTACGATCCAAGATGGTATTTAAAACCAGACGGGGAGGAGGATCTGCGTCTTTCCTCTCCGGGAACTCTGCCCTGATGGGGTTGTGCAGGTTGTCCCCGGCAACCAGCTTGACACCTCTGCGCACTTGTCATGGGGAGCCGGCGGCAGGGAGGGGCCCCTCGCCCGCCCCTTTGGTTTGCTGCCTTCCTTTCTCCAAGATGCTCCTCTGATCCATTAAAATCGCGTCGGGTCAGTCTGCCTTTTTCATATGAACAAAGGCGGAGAGCAAACGGGAGGCAGAGTTTCCATAAACCGTAAGGCACCACTTCCTCCTGCCGGGATGCCAAATTTACGCAGATGAAACTAGTCCCCTAGATTTCCATTTTGACACTGTCCCCGCTTTCCTGTGTCGCAGGGCTGCCCCACTTCAGATGAAATTTATCCACTTCTTTAAATATTTAATAGTCTAGTGTGGATGTTAATGAAAGCCTGGCAGTGCTATTTTGAGAATTGCAACAATGATAGTAATTTTCAGTGTCAGATTACTGCTTCGCAAAGGAAAGAGGCCTGGGAGGAGGAGGTGGGGGGTGGGATGGTTTCAGCCCTAATAGAGTTTGCCATCCGCAGGGCCGGGCCAGACAGATGGGCCATGAATACTGTCTAGACGCTGGCCCCTGCCTGAGCGTGGCCGGCTCTGCAGCCCGCTCCCCGCCCCACGTGGCCGAGACCAGAAGCGGCTTAATTGACTGGGGAACGTCAGGGCAGGCTCTCCTGCCGTCAGACAGAAATCAATGCCCGTCCTGCTTCTCGGGGGAGGCAGAGGGTGAGATGCCAAGGAGGTGTTGTGGGGAGAGGAAGGGCCCTCTGCTGCTCATCAATTTTCGTGAAAACTCGACTATTATTAGGCATTAGGGAGAACGTGAAAGCAGAGCTGCAGCCTGCTAACACTATTGATCTCCTCCGCACTCCTCCACAGAAGGCAGATTGATTGAATTAAAGATGCGGTCCGAGAAGAGCTGGGGTAAAAAGTCAGACACGCTCACGTGCCCTTCCAGCGCCACCTCCGACGACTCACTGGCCAATTCTGGGGACCATCGAGCCGGTCAGGACTGGCTGCCTGGGCTTGCTCGTTTCCCAGGGATCAACCTCTTCATTTGGAAACATTTTCAGAGATTCATCTGGTCTGCTTTGTTTTCCGATGAGTCTCTGAGAACTTTCCAGAGGCTGATCCCATCCTCGGACGCCCTGCTAACTTTAGGTGAAGCCCTCCAAGCAGCCTTGCTTGGCTGGGCTCGAGTTCACAGCTAACTAGGATTGTTGCTGTTATTTATTATTTCCCGGGGGACAGTTTTAGAGCTTACATGATCCGAGTGTGAGTTTCTATGAGCCAGCACTCTGCGGCCTAAATGTGGCCAGTGGTCAGGGAAGGAATGGTTAGCAGGATTAAACCGTGGGGTGCAGGTCAGGACGACAGGGATGGAGCCTGTCTCAGCATGCTTGACTGTGGTGGGAGATGCCTCATTGTTGGGTTTCATGATCATTTCATCATATATTTTGCTTAAAGAAGTTATCCTAAAGGGTATGCAGTAAAGCTTGGAGTCATCTCAGAAGTAAAGCTCAAAGTCAAAAGTCCTTGCATAATTGCAAAGGCCAGCCTTGCTCTCCTGAGGCCAGGTTTCTGAATTAACTGTTTGAGCCGGTAGCTCCTTGGGTCATATCTCAATGGGGACGCCAGCATAGGATTTTAATTTGGGGGAAAAACTGACAGCCTAGAATGAGGCAGTAATCCTTTTTTTTTTCCCACTCCTCCAGCCATTCTCGTTATGTCCCAAGAGCTAACAGCAGCGGGAAAAGTAGATGGCTGTTGCCTCTTTCTTCCCAGAAAGGAGAAAGGCAAATCAGAGATGAAAAAAATATTCTTAGAATGGACAATCACTGGAGAGGAAAAAATAAAAATAAAAAGAGAAATCTTGCATTTCAAGAGCTCGTGGTCACAAGCAGCCAGCCAGTCCTTTGCTGTCATAAGTGACTCTTCCCAGAAATATTGCCAAGGGTATCCAGAAGTCACAGCAGCCTTTCAGAAACACATCATCTTTCCCTAAGACTCTTGCCTGCCGACCCATTCGGCCTCCACGCTTAAAATACCCTACCTGTGGATAAACGATAGGCTGCTACAGTGCACCACGATGAGACCCCACGTCAGGGTGGGAGGCCACACTCAACGTGTGGCCTAGGATGTTTGAACGGAGACCCACAACCGGGGGCGAGAATGTCACGTCTCTTGGTCATGCTCATGTCTGACCAAAGGGAAACTCCTGGGGATCATCTCCGGGCCCCAGCTGGGAGAATGCAGTATGATTCCCCCTCTTTGAGAAAAGCCTTTATTCAGACTTGATTTCTTTTCCTTTACCGAAGTGGATAAATAATTTCTGAAAGTCTTTCATCTTTTCCAAAGGATGATATGAAGGCGGAGTCTTCCGCAGGGGTTCTGGGTGCTCCACGTCCCTGTGCGTACCAGCTGCTTGCCTCATGGAGGACGATACCTTTGTCCCTCTGCCCTCCATGCAGTGCCTTCTGAATGAAAAGCCTGGACGGATCCCAGGGTCTCTGAGGGGTCTCGCCCAGCCCCGCAGGTTCATGTCTGTCTAAGGTTGTATTTCCCGAATTTTGCTGTGCATCAGAATTGCATGGGGGAGCTTTAAAAACCATTCCCTGGCCACACTCCAGATCTGCCAACTCCCACTCTCCAAGGCAGGGTCCAGGAATTTATATATTTTAAAGTTCCTTGGTGACCTTTTTAAATTTTTTTATTTTTATAGATGCTCCTCCTTTCCCCCTTCTCTTATCCCCTGGTAAACTTGTAATCTACTATCTCTGCAAATTTGGTCACCTCTTATGTGCCATCACACAGTATTTGTCTTTATGCATCTTGCTTATTTCACTGAGCACAGTGTTTTCAATGTTCTTCCATGTTGCAGCATGTCTCAAATTCATTTTTATGGCCAAATAATATTCCACTGTGTGTATGTATGTACCACATTTTGTTTATCCACTCATTTTTTGGACACTTGGGTTGTGTCCACCTTTTGGCTATTATGAATAATGCCTCTATGAACATTGGTGAATAAGTATCTGTTGGAGACCCTGTTTTCACTTTCATTGGGTATATACCTAGGAGTGGAATTGCTGGGTCATATGATAATTCCATTTATAACTTTTGAACACCTGCCATATTGCTTTCCATGGTGACTGTGCCATTTTACATTCCCACCAACCATGCACTAGAGTTCCACCTTCTTCCTCCATGAATTTTATGCAGCCCTCCCAGCAGAGCAGGATGGCCAGAAACCACAAAGTTAAAGGATCTGAGAATGAACACCACTTCATAATAGAAGTTAAGACAATGGGGCTTAGTGCTTCACAACAGTGGAAAGTTTGAGTTGCTCTAAATACTTGATAACATGGAATTTTAAAAATAAGTGACATGAATGATGTTGTAATGACAGATACAGGCCATTATATATCTTGTCATAACTTACAAAATTGTGTGGGAGAAAGCTTAAACTATAATGTAAATGATAATCCATACTTAGTGGCAATGCTCCAATATGTGTTCATCAATTGTAACAAATGTACCACACTAATGAAGGATGTTGTTAATGTGGGAAAGTGTGGGAGGGGTAGGGAGTGGGGCATATGGGAATCCCCTACATTTTTTATGTATCATTTATGTAATCTAAGTATCTTTTAAAAAAATAAATTTAACACCAAAAAAAATAAATAAATAAAAAATAATAAGTCCTGTTCATCTGTAAAATGGAATACTACATGTCTGTTAATAACGAAGATGTAGAAATCTGCTGACAAGGAAAAAAAGGTCACAGAATATTGTTACATGAGGGAATTGGCTTACCAGATCAGTATAGGCTGGGATCTAATCTTTTACTTAGATAGGTGGGTAATATTGGGTGCTGGGGCTGTAGGTAACTTTGTTTCTTATCTCTCTTCAATGTTACATATACATTTTTTTCTTGTAATTTTTTTCTATATATATACATTTTTACAAATGTTTTTAAATATTATGAACTTTATTTTTAAAAATATTTTAGATTACAGAAATTTTACATCAAAAGTATAAGGGATTCCCATATACCCCACCCTCTCGCCATCCCACATCTTTTCCTATTAATAACATCTTACAATTGTGGGGTACATTTGTTACAGTTGATGAATAACTATTGAAGCACTCACAAGCTAAGGCCATCAGAAGATATTAGCCTCTCCAGTGATGATCAGGTATGGAAGGTAACCTCTTCATATGGGGTCACACACTTGGAGGGGATGAGAATATGGCCTCTACTTGCCTTTCCTACCCAACACAGCTGCAGGACCGAGCCCACTCAAGGCAGGACCCCCGTGGCAGCCCAAGGCTGCTAGTCCCCAAGCTTTAAGGGACCCAGGAAATGGGGGCCATTTTTCTCTGGGGTGAGTGTGACCCCCCAGGTTCTGAGCTACCGATTCCCCCCCCCCCCCCCGATTGGGCCTATTTGCACTTGATCTCTGTGACAGTTTGAATTTTCTGAATCCAAGAAAAAGATTACATTCTTGAAATACTCCATTTCTGTAGGTGTGGGGCCCTTTGAATACATTAAATTCAGTTAGGGACCTTTGATTAGATCGCTTGATCAGATCACTTTAGGACTTTTGATTGGACTACATCAGTGAGGCATGACCCAGGTTGGGTCTCCATTTTCTTGCTGCATCTTATAAATTCAGAACTAAAAGCAGAAACACACAGAGAGAAAGACAGCTGCCATTTTGACTCTGCCATGTGAAAGAGGACTCCAGGATTGGCTACAGCTGAGAGAGAGGCTGAGAGAAACCCTGAGAGTCTGAGAAAGAGGCTGGAGGCTGGAATCAGTGGAGAAGCTGAAAAGAAACAGGCCCGGGAAGAGATGAGCCATATGCTTGATTGCCCACAGCTGAACTTGGGGGAAAGCAGCCTGGTGAAGAAAGCAGAAATTGGCTGCCATCTTCCCTTGCTACACGGCAGGAGCCCAGGATCACCAAAAGCCAACCTTTGGTGAGACAGCATCTCTGATGATGCCTTGATTTGGCCATTTTTGTAGCCTCAGAACTGTAAGCTTTGACTCTAATAAATTCCCATTAAAAGCCAACCCATTTCTGGTAATTTTGCATTGGCGGCCTTTAGCAATCTAAGACAGTCCCTCTCCTGCTGTTTTCAGGGTTGGGAACTTTCCAGAAAGTTTTCTATGGCGACATCTCTTCTCTTTAAGGTGCGCATGTCTAAAGCATGGGGCGAGCATTTTCCTATTTCGATTGTTCCCTACGCAGACAGTGCGAGTGGGGTCCGCATCTGGGGTATACGGGATGCTTGTGGGGAGCCGCAGACCATGCTCGGGCAGCAGCAAGTGCTGCTCAGGGGCCAGAGCCAGTTCTGGGAAGGCTGTGAGGTATGCTCTGCTGTCTATTGTTCCCGCAGGGGTTTGTGTATACGTTACGGAATCTAGATACATGCTTCTACCTCGCCTACAGATTTTGTATTGACTATAGCACACTCACTATGTTTGCTTTAAAAATTGACATTTTGCAAACAGATTTTCATCTGAAAAAGCCTTTTAAACATTCTGGAAACTGACCAAGCTCTTATTATACATAGCTCTGGAGCTTTCTAGAGGAAGAATTACAGGCGAGACCTCTGAAGCCTTCTTGTCTCCCTTGGAGCAGAAGCCCAGAAGCTGTGACCAAAGCCCCAGGCCATCAGCCGCTCTCCTCTCTTGCCCTGACCTCGGCTGCCTCCTGCTCCACATCGGCCGTCAGCCCTCTCTAGGCGGCACTACAGCCATTCCCGTCTCCGTTCCCATGCCCTTCAAGCCTCTGTCTGAAGGTCACCCCCAGCACTCTTCTGAACTCCCCCATGTGAGAGAGCAGCTCCCCCTGCCTTCCCAGGACGCCGTCCCCTCAGAAGCAGCCCCCTGCCATCACCTCCTACCCCTCCAGGGTTTGTCTGATCCCCTGCAGCTGTATGTGCTGTGGAGGGGCGTGGCATTGCTCTGTTCCTCTGTCCCCATTCCAGTATCCCTCACCACCATTATACTAGCACCCTTCCAGGCATTTTGTATCTGTTTCTTCATTCGCTGCCCACATCAGATAGGCGCTGTTCCTATCCCCCTTTTATACACGATGGAACAGAGGCACGGAGAAGTCCAGGGAAGAATTGCATCACCATGCTCCACGCACAGCTGGACCAGGATGCCAGGGCTTTGTCAACGGCTGCCTCATGTTTGGGGAAGGAGTTGGGGCAGTGGCAGAGGGCCTGAGGATCACTGTCATCCGAGTGAAACCCATTTCAAGCATGTACGTCCCTCGCCCCTCCTTGTCCAGCCTTGCCTGCAGAAGCAGGGTGCTGCAGGTGGCCCAACTCCTGGCAGGTATTTTCCAGTCGCCTTTGACATCTTTATTCCCAGGGAACTCTCTGCTTTTCACTGAAAGAGCGTGCTGTACTGGCAGTCGCTGGAGGCAGAGCAGCCACCTCCGGTTGTGGGGGGCCTAGGGCCAGTCGGGGAAAAGTGCTTACATTTTATGATGCGGCGGCTTCTGTCCACGTCGTCGTCGATGACTGGAGAAAAGTCTCGTAAAAGGGAGACATCCCCTCTGTCACGTCGAGTGTCACCTGCGACATGGGGACATTGGGAGGGAGTCGGCACGAACCAAGTTTCCAATGGCAGCCAGACCTTACCAGGGTCTTCCTTGCACCCAGACCCCCCTGCCCCCCATGCTGACCTGTCACAGCACTGCATGAGCCAGCAGCCTGCCAGGCTCGTGGGTCAGTCTGCTTTCGTGTTAGGACATTTTAATCCGGAAATGGCAGGAACCGGTTACCTATGCCATCAGCTTCTGCAGAAACACAAGCTTCCTGCACTTGCTTATTTTCCAGAGTTGTTGAAAGGTAAATGATTGTTGAAAGATAAATGCTGTTGGACAGAGAGCTGGAGCGTGCTCTAGAGAGAACAAGTTTTGGTAAATTACTGGCAGAAAATGATATCCTGAATCGTCCCTAAGTGTCCCTTCATTTGGGCATGATTCATCAAGTGTTTCTCTGAGCGTGCTGAGCAAGGCACTCAGTGAAGTGGGGTGGGGTGAATAAGGTGTATGCTGTGATCTCTACTTCTACCTGTTTTCAGTCCCGTGCTAAAAGGAAAGATCCATAATGGAGCGTGGTGGTAGCGGCAGGGGCAGGTGTGGGAGCGGGGAGTGTCTGAGATGGCCGAGAAGGAGGCATGTTTCCTGCTGAGGGCTGCAGGGATGATGTTTTGGAGGGCAGAACTCAAGGGGCCTTGAGGATGCTCTCTTTACCAGGCAGACACAGGAGGAAAATGCTGGAGCCAGCATTGCTCCGGGAATGGGGAATGCTCGTGATCAGGCAGTTTGCACGGAGGTGAGAGTGACTTCTAGAAGCATCACTGGGAAGGTAGGTTGGAGCCATCTTGTAGAAAGCCATGGCTGGCAGGCCATATAGTTTCTATTCTCTATCCAGAAGGAGATCATGGAGGCTTGTGAGCCAGAGAGGGAGGCCGTGACACGATGCAGAGATATGCTGGAAGGTTCTTAGAGGTAACCTAGCTCCTTACTTCATTTTATAGATAAGGAGAAGTAAACCCAGAGTTTGAATAACTTTCTCCAGGTCACAAAAGTAGTGGCTGGCAGTGACTCTAATGTCCGTGTATCCTGCCTCCTAGTCGTTTTCTCCTTCTACTGTAAAACGGACTCACAGATTTGTCAAGCTGGGCAGCGATGGGGGTCAGAGCTAACCCAGGGGCCTCAAGCAGGACCCTCCCTGCACAGTAGGTGCCCTCGGGCAAGATGGGGTGTGTGCTCATGAGGCAGAGACACAGAGCATAAGTGAGGGGCTGTCAGAGGGACCCCCCAGGCCCATTCTCTAGCAGGGGCACCTTCCACATTTCTGAACGTGGCCATGTGCCATAACTGCTAATGTCATGTGAAAGTGTCTATGGAGAAGCTGAGATGGTGAGTGGAGAGGCTTGTCGGAGTGGCAGCTCACAGGTGTACCCTTAGCGTGGCCCCTGCACGGGTCTCGGGACCGGGCCGTGGGCTCTGGCAGGGAGGGCGAGCAGTGAGTAGTGTCTCGGGCCGGGAGAAAGTCTGCCAACAGGGGGGTGGGGGGCGGGCAGAGCACCTCCTCCTTGGACTCAGCGAAAGAAGAAGGGCTGGTCCAGTGTTAGGGAGGCTGAGCTGGGAGGAGGCGGGAAATGACACACCCCCACCCCCACCGAGGGAGAGAATCTGCCCAGTGGTGGTGGTGGGGTGGTCAGGGTCTTCTGCCAAGGGTCAGGGCATGACTGGGGGGTGGAAAAGTGCCAGTGTAGGCAGGAGCCATGGTGCTAAGTTAACACCTTCTTTGTGCTTTCTGACTTTCCAAAGAGTTTTCTTACACCCAGGAACATAAGTCTCAGTAACTCCATGGGGAAAGGTAGACGTTTTACATATAATGATAGTTCACACTTGTTCAGAGTTCTCTCATTTCACCATCACAACTACCAGGTGGAATAAGGACTTTCAGTTTTTCTGCCCTGCAGTTGAGGAAATGGGCAGGAGCAGGAGCGAGTAGAGCCAGCCTCCATGGCTCACAGCTGAACCCCCCAGAGAAGGTAAAAGTGAAGGAGGCAGGGGTTGGTGGGGGCCAGCACTGAAGACTCTGTGGGACACCCACACCCAAGGTGTGAATGATCAGGGAGACTGGGAGGGGACAGGAGATGGGTGAGGTCACAGCAGCGTGGCAAAGCCTTGTAGGGTGAGGTCAGGACAGGTCAGTGGGTTGCACTGAGCTGTATGTGGCCATGGGGGTGCCCGACCAGGTGCATGTGGCCTTGGGGGAGCCCAGCCAGATGTGCATGCCTGGCCAGGTGCACGTGGCCATGGGGAGAGGTGCATGTGGCCATGGGGGAGCCTAACTGGGTGCACGTGGCTGTGGGGGAGCCTGGCCGGGTGTGCGTGGCTACAGGGCACACACATGTCATGGTGTGCAAATAGCACAGCTGAGTGACAAGAAAAGCGCTGGACCCAGCCCTCTTACCCTTTGCTCCACTTGCATGTGGCTACGGAGCATGTGCACGTGTGGACTGTGGCAGTTGTGAGGCCTGTGAGTTGTCACAGTGCTGTATGTAAGCTCAGGGTGTGAGGTTTGGGTGGAGCAGGAGCCCTTTGGATACCAACACTTAAACTTGCATGTGGTGTGGATGGCATTGGATTTTGTGTGTTGCCCTTGCACAAGAATGAGTTAAATTAAAGGTGGCAGAAGGCTGCTCTCTGCTATGACCTGAGCTCATTAACACCCGGGCGTGAATTTTCTCAGTCAGCAAGTGAGGAAGGCAGTTTTGATCCCTTGAGCTCCTCGTGACTCAAAAACAAAAACAAAAACAAAAAAAACACAAACCAACATTCTGAATCAGTGACTTGACTTCTGATACTAACTTAACAAGGTAAATATCGGATGCAGCATTTAGCTCAGAAAGGTGTTTCTTTGTAATAACGTAATTCTTTTCCGTTTTCCGAGAGAGCCGCACTCAGCAGCCTCCCTGTGTGAGGGTCCATCTGTTTGTCAAAGAGCCAGGAACACCCCACTCCCCTGCTAATGATGCTGTCCCCAGCGGTGCCACCCTCCTGCCGTGGGGGACAGTGATGCGACGTGTGAGTCCAGAGTCTGGCACCTCGTGGCACCTTGGTAGGAATAGAAAGCTGTGATCACAGCATTAAAATATGCTGACAAGCTGTAGGAGCTAATGGCTCCGCTTTTGCACTGCAGATGTTCATTCCGGCGCTGCTGAGCCTCGGGTGGGTGCACGCCTCAGGCGGCAGGGCCCTCGGGTCGTTCCTTTTGTATGGCGGTTTTGGGCTCCAAAAGTGCTGCTTCCCAGGGCTGCAGTGATGTAAGAATCCCCTCTGAGTGTGACCGCTCACACTCAGCACAGATGTTTGTGCACGAGGGAAACGTCACAGGTGGCCAAAGAATGCGGTCATTTTCGGAAGCCAATGAGATTTTCTCTTGTGTGGGGTTCATGTCTATCTAGATGACATTTGTGCTCTCTAGAAATAGGTTCTACAAATGCATAAAAAATCCCAATGTGCCCAAAAGAAGGGGATGATTTAAGTGTATTACATTATATTGTAAATATTTTGAAATTTCCACATATGGTTTTTGCTTCTTGGTCCATGTTGGCCAATGGCATCCTCCTTTTGACAGTCTTTGCTCGTGATAGTTCCAAGGTGCCCCTCCCTTTCATTGACTTGTTCTCACTTGGCAGAGATCAACCAGGTGAGAACTGTATTCAGAGCAAGTGAACAAGGCTGCTGCTTCAGGCCTGGCCGCATTGCCTGTATTTGAAGGGTGGCTGCCTCTGGATGGAGAGTGGTGGCAGGATTCATCTGAGGCCAGGATGGGGAGCTCACCTGAGCCGGCAGGTGCCGGTGGCTGGCCCAGTGAGGTGGGGGAGGTGTGAGCCTGTGGGCTCTGGCACGTAGTGGGGTCTCATCCAGAAGGTGCAGTTAGCACCTGCAGCCCAGGGGGTAAGCGTGCAACCTGAGCCCACAGATGGGTTTATCAGTATCCTGCTGGAGCGGACGCCCCTTAAGGGTAGGGCTTGGCCCGTGACATTCACAGCTGGCTTCCCTATGGCAAGAACAGGACAAGGAATTGGCATTTGTTGAGTGGACAGAGAAGTGTGCCATGCCAGGCAGCCCAGGGTCCCAGCATGTGATTAGTGAGTGGAAGGTGGATGTGTGAAGTTCATGGTCTGCGGTTGCTGCATGCCTTTGTCATTGGGGCACAGTAAGGGGGTCCATGCAGCTTGGGAGGGGCTGGAGGAACTCGGAGGGGACAGTTCTCTGGGAGTCTGTGTTCTCCAGGCCAGGGCCCTGGGGCCACAAGCTTTTCAAGGGCCTCAGAGAGTATTGGAAACCCGAGAAAGGGGTTACTGCCTCCGAAATAGGAAGAGAAAACTGCAGAATTGGCACGAGCATGTTTAATTGAACGCCTACCAGATATAACAGCACACCAACTAGTCAACAACGATTCTGTGCAGCCTCTGTAGGGATCGCCCCTGTGGGGATGGGTGCATTTCAATGGGCTCCACGTGGCCTCTTCTGAGACCCTGCTGGTGCTGGGAGGGCCACGGGCTGCAGGCGAGAGGAGGCCAGAGGCCCGTGGGAAGCCATGCCTGGTGGAGGGAGGCAGCCTGGCATCACATCTCGCCTCGGCCTGTCTCTGAGCATTTCCTGCCTGACCTCTCCCTGTCCCTCTGAGTGTGCACGACATCGTGACACTTTCCCTGGGCAGCAGCACAGGGACATGCTGAGGCTGGACATCCACCCCGCCATGCACAACGAGTCCCCCTCCCCAAGCCCCAAGGAAAGGCACCAAGACCTACGTGCACCCCGCCTCTCTCCTTCGCCCCCACTGGGGTGGAGAGTGGGAAAGAGGGGGGCAAGAGGCTATTGGCACAGGGTGCCCCTTCAGTGGGAATCCAACAGTCAGCGTTTATTGTGAGGGGTGCCCACTATGTGAAAGACAAGGTGCACAAGCAAGAGACCCTGCCCTTCGGCCGTTTATGGGTGGGCGGAGGGGGTCAGACCTCTCCTAAACGTGGAAGGTGGATATCAGGGGTGCACGTGTAAGGGCCCACCTGTGCATGGACAGAGCCCCAGACCACGGCTGACCGCAGCACGTGGGCTGCGCTTCCCCTTTCCTCACGTCCACACAGAAAGTTTCCCGAGGGCCTGCGCTGCTGGGGAGAAAGCACCCCTTTGCCCAAAGAACAGACAAGCAGGGGCGCTGCCAGGGGGCTTCAGAGAGAAGTGGCGGCCACATTCTCCCAGCATCCTACGGAAGCAGTCGTCAGCCCGGACCCACGTCAGCGTCTTCTGGAGCGTCTCTCTTTGTAGTAGGAGTCGCAGCTCGTATGTCACACCTTCCGCTGAAGTCACTAACACTTGGCCGAGGAAACCATATGAAGTGTTTTGCCATGGGGTAGGCACATCTTCATGGATGCGAATTGCACCCCAATAATTTCTTCTCCAAGCTCCTCTTCATAAATCATAGTAATTTTGGAAGGATGTTTTGCTAAAACACATTTTTTTTCCTGCTTCCTACCTTTTCTCAAAGGAGTTAAGCTTTTGAACATCTCACACACTCTTCCCTCCCTCCCTCCTCCACTCTCTCTCTGTGTCTCTCTCTTTCTTTCTCTCTTTCTCTCTCTCTCCCCTTTGTTCCCCTTGAACTGGGCAGTGGCATCTGGGGTCTGTGCTTTGGGCTATTTGCCATGAGCTGGGGAGCACAGGTCTTGGCAGGGGTACGGGGACTGGCCGTGGCCTCGGAACAGACACAGATGTCCAGAGGGGGCAGGTCTGGGGAGGCTTCCCCAGCCGGGAGTCCCTGTGCTGGGAATGTGCTTGCCCCACCTGCATAGGGGCCACGTTGTCCCCTTCCAGACCCTGAAGGAAGCTGACACCCAAGATGCTAAGTGTTCCTGTCTCAGTGTGTGTGATGAGTGTGTATGTGTGATGTGAGTGTATGTACGTGTGAGAGTTTGTGTGATGTGAGTGTGTGTACATGTGAGAGTTTGTGTGATGTGAATGTGTGTATGTGTGAGTTTGAGTTGATGGGTGTGTATATGTGTGAGTGTGATGTATGTGTGGTGTGTTTGGTTTGTATGTGCGTGTCTGAGAGTGTGTTTATGAGCGTGGCATGTGTGTTGTATGTGTATGTGATGTGTGACTGAATGTGTGGCTCTGGATGTGAGTGTGATGAGTGTGTGTGTTTCTGCTTGCCAGCAGTTTACATTTTTGTTTATTTAAAAACACCATTCTGGGAAGCAGAGGTGGCTCAAGCGATTGGGCGCCTCCCTCCTACATGGGAGGTCCCCGGTTCGGTTCCCGGTTCCTCCTAAAGAAGATGAGCAGATACAGAGAGCACACAACAAACAGACACAGAAAGAAGACAGCAAGTACAAACAACGAGTGGTTGGGGGGGGGGCAAATAAAATAAATCAAAAAAGAAACCACACCATTCTGACCTAACTTACAAGGTCCCTTAGAATGCTGCGGTGCCTTTCTCGAGGCGGTGCCTTACTCCTGACTGATGTCCCAACGCTGTAGCAGCCCTCTCTGCTATCTGGGTTGAACTCTTTCACCTTCTCCTCGACTGATTCTTCTTGGAAACCACTTACCCAACAGCTGAGAGAGGGAACCAATGTTTTTCCCCCTTCCTTAAAGACTCAACTCCAATGACCTTATAAAAAAATACAAACCATTATCCTTGCCTTTAGTAAGAAAGGAGAAGGAAATCGCCTTCTTTCTGGCAATGGGAAATATAAACTATTACAGCTGCTGCATTGTAGACTCATTCCTACAGGATGTAATAGATGCACAAGAAAAAGAACAAAGAAACAAACTGTAAGGATTTCATCGCAAACTTTCTTTTCTTGTCTTTGTTCCTTTCTCTAGTCCTCTGCCTCCTCTGTGGTACGGCTTCTCTTCTCTGTGATTCTGTCTTAACTTTGGTTAGTCACGATACTTGCATATTAAGAAACTATTTGTAGGTTTTCTACCACTGTATGAAGAAAAATGTGCCAGTGCTGTGTCAGACAAGCCACAGTCTGAAAACTTTTAAAATGTGTGCATTCATATCAAGATAAATATGTTTGTTAACAGAGAGGGATTTATTTATCAAAGCATTTAATAAAATACTTTTATTGCATTTATAGCAAACATCGAATAAAGGACTAGAAAAGCTGAAATTATAGCACATGCAAGTACATTTCTTGAAAAGTGATTTCAATGTACCTGTACAGTAAAAAAAATTTCTCAGTTTCTCAAAAGGCAATCAATCATTGGACTTTTTTTTGTGAAAACTACAATGTTTTTGGTGTCATTTTTGGTCATTTAATGTACACTTGAACAAATATCGGTGATGCCTAGATGAATGGATGATAAATTGCAGTTATATATTTTTAAGAGGATGAGAAAAACAAAAGTAGTTTTGAAAGAGGTCTATTAGTCTGTTTTTTATTTGTAGCCCCTGGCAGGTCACCGCTTCCAATATGGGGTTCCTTTGATTTCCATGTGTCTGTCTAGACAGGTCCACTTCAGGAACTCCTGCTGTCGCATGACTCCTTTCCATTGTTACGAGAAACATACCTCATTTGGCTCTGGGCAGTGAGGGAGGAACTGGATGATTCAGTGAGATGGAAAGAACACATGCTGTGAGGACCAGGGCGGACGTCTTGTCATCGACTCGTAGGAAGGAGGCCAGTCAAAGTTCCCGGTGGAAAGATGCCTCAGGTTGTCAGGGTTGCAGTGCGAATAAATAATGACCTAAATGACAAGCTATAGTGGGGAGGGAGGGGCTGGCAGGAGTTCTGTCTGGAAAAGGGAGACCAGATTTTAGGAATGGCTACTTTCCCATCTCCTGCCGCTCACCTTCCTGGTGTGTGCCATGCTCGGCCACACCTGCGTGGGGTGTATCACCTTCCTCCTCTCTCCCTGCACGGCTCTGCCTTCTTTCCTCCAAGCAGCTCTGGGTTAGGAGCTACCCAGGTGAAGGCCAGTGTATGGGGCTGTCATGGTATCTGGGCCAATTTCCTTTTCTTTCTCTCTTTCCATTGGGCCCTTATATCACCCTGTGGATTCCCTAACCCTCACATGTTGGGTTTTAATTATTTGCTTAAGTACTTCTCTCCTACTAGATTATGATTAAATCCCTCCAGGGCAAGGGTGTGCTTTATTAATTTTTGGATCCTCAGTGTCCAACACAAAGTCCATCACAGGGTAGACATGTTGATTTTGACATAATATTCATATATGCATGTAGATGTACACATATTTATACACAAAGACATCATATCTAGCATATATTTATCATCATCTTCATTTTGTGAAATATCCCATATAAATAGAAATGGGGAAACATGATATTATTGGTAGACATAAACCAATTTATGCTGTCAGTGTAGGTTTGGACCCCTGTCTCATGCCAAAGAATCTTAATAAATTGTAGGACAGCAGAACTGGGCCACTTGCTTGTCCTTAAACACACATGGTGTCTTCCCAATGTGTAGTTTACAGTGTGATCTGAAATTGCTTCTGCCCCTCCTTGGCCTTCTCTCTTGTCTCTGAAGATCTCACTCCCTTCCTGACCCAGCTCTAAAGCCTCCCATGAGCCCCGCCCCCCCCCTCTGCTGTGTGAGTGTCCCTCTGCCCCTCCCTCTTTCGTGGCCCAGTTAATGTCACACAATTAGTGTCATAGTTGTGACAGAGCTGAATCCAGAACCACTGTCTCCTGAGCCCTTGTCCACAGGCACTATTTTACTGCACAGTTTCTCAGGATTATTTTTGTAGAGGAAGTGCAAAGGGCAGGCACTTTGAAGGATGCAGTACATTTAGAGGAACGAGATATAGGTGAGAAATCACATACAAATGAGTAACTGACATTGTTTTCCTTACTTGATAGTTTGAGAGAAGTCCCTTAGAGTGGGCCTGCATCATGTTACTAACACCATATGCGTCCCCATTTTTTGGCATATTCTAATAGATCTGGTACTAAGTAAAGAAAATTCTGTCTTCTGAGAAGATGCTGCTGTTGAGAGAAAAAAAGGAAAATTGGTGATGATATTTGGAAATGCACAGGTCCTGATTTTTTTTTTTTTTTTTTTGATCAGAGACTTATTAGTAGAAGATTGGGGGGATAATCCTCATTATATGTGCATTTAATTGTTTAAAATTGTATACATGTGCTACTGTGCTTTATAAGATAAGCACAGAAATCGAGGTTTTACAGAAGAATGAGATAAAATAAATCCCCACATAGATGTGTTGTCTGCACTCCCGCTGGGCCATGCGTTCCCAGTGGTCACCACTGCCTGCCAGGCTTGCCGTTGGTGAGTCCTGCAGCCTCGGAGATGCCCCCTCCTCTCCCATCAGAATGGATGGCCATCCAGCCCTCCCCTGTCCTGTTGGAACGAGCCATCTCACTCGTCCCTGTGCTCTGTGGGAGCACCGGCCCCCAGGATGTGCTCCCTAAATATCTGCTGGGGAAGTGAGTGGGCAGATGTACTAATGAATGCTGGATGGATACAGGAAATCAGGACAGAGCCCAATTTGGTTGAGGGGTGGAATGGATAGACTTGAAGAACAAGGAGGAGTTGGAGAGTCTTGGGGGTGCAGGGTAGAGTAGGACTAGGAGAGCATTTTGGACAGAGGCAAAGAACCAGGGTAATTTGGGGTTGAGTGACACTGATTTAACTGAAGGGGAGTTGGTGGAATGTTCTAGTAAGAAAGGAAATTATGCTGGGAAAGTAGTGTGGGGCCAACTGTTGGGTTGGGTTAATGGGGTCGAGCTTCCTTCTATAGAAACCACAGAACAGTATTGAGCAGTGGATTGACATCATAAGCCACAATAGCAACAGAACGACAGCAATAGGACAGCTGCTAATGTCTGGAGAGTCCTCACCCATCCTCAGAGAAAGGAGGCAGGGCGGCACCTGTAGACAGACAGATGCCACGGAAGCCACTGTGGCAGCTTGGGCTGAGGTAAGGTCTAAAAGGGGCAGGAGCAGCAAGACAAGAAAGACCACAAACATTGGCGTAGATGCTCTCAATCACTGGGTGTAGACAGGAGGACTAGTCGGCTGTTGGGTGGGGGGCAGGGTGACCCTCAGGTGCTGAGACTGGCTGAAGGGGGCATGATTTACAAACCCAGGGCAGGCAGGGAAGGGGCTGGTGTCCAGGGCGAGATGCCCAGTTTTGACTTTAGACCGAACCAGGAGATGTTCAAAGTCCAACAGGCACTTAGATTTTGGAACTGATTTTCATTATTGTAGTAAAAATTAAAAACAGGAGGTATGTTATTAGAACTTGTCTTTGTCAGTTAATTAAGTGCAAAATTCTTCTATGCCCAAGACCTTGAAAGCTCTTCAGAGAAGGAATATAGTGGTGCAGTAGGGAGATGGCCCAGAAGACCAGGGTAGGCTCCATCATGGAGGCTCTAAGGAGTGCATAGCTCTGAGGTGCAGAGACCCCAAGTGAAGCCCCGTCCAGAGTTCTTCCATCACACAGGAGTCAGCGGGATCAGGCCTCCTGCGGTAGACCAGTTGGCTGCCCAGGCTGGAGAGTAACTGGCACCCTTACAGCTATCAGGTGCCACAGTGAGGACGTGTTCATGGGTGGCCTGGACTTTTCAGGGACGTCATGGTGGATGTCTTCAGGGACAGCCACCCTGGAGGGTTTTGAAGGGGAGTAGAACATTTCCTATTTGTGGATGCACCAGGACCCTAGACCAAGGGATGGAGGGGCTACTGGGTACTCCATTCTCTCTGCTGAATGCCCCAAGTTAGCGTGTGGCCGCGTTGCCCCAACTCCTAAAGACCCACTGCTCAGCAGGGGCAAGGATGGACTCCAGTTCCCCATTTCCCCTCAACCTTCCATTTTCTCCTTTAGCATTTTCCCCAGTTCTTTCTCCCTGAGAGAGCTATTTTCTTTCTACCCCTTCATGTCTTTAAAAGGGCAGGTTTACTGCTGGTCCGTCCATGCCCCTCCATTCTTTTGACCATAACTCCAGTCTGTTACTTTTATGCTCAATGAGGCTTCAAAACAATTCTTAACACATAGTCTCATCTCCCAAATTTGCGTTTTTTGAGCTAGTGTGTTGACCTATGTACATGGTGCCTTTGATGACTTTAGTTTACATTATGTAGTATCCACACCATCCACCCTATTTTGATATATATGCTTATTCTCTATTATTATTCCTAATTTCTGGAAATTAACTGTGCGATACCCGTCTGTTGCCCCAAAATACTCACACGGGCGCTTTTGTGCTTTTGTGTGACTGCCCCGAGGTGAAGAGCAATTGTGATCCTCTACACCTTGGACCACCTTGACATCACCCTTCCATTTTGGGGAGAAATGTAGCAGCTCAGAACTATGTACTCCAGAATAAGAAAAAAAGGACCCAAGATTTCTTTTGGAAAATGTGTTTCTTAACTTGTTCCCTGGCATAATTTCTGAATTTATGGATAGTCCTTCGCAGCCTTTCATGAAATTTCTGTCTCTTATATGTGAGGCAAAAAAAGAGGCTGTTTTAAATTATAAAGGCAAGCTTTAATCTAGTCCAAGAGGCAGGGAGAAATAGACTTCTTTTCCCATTTCCCTACCTAATGTTAAATATGGGTATTTCTCCCAATTTAGATGGTTTTCTTTGTAGAATATGAATGAGCTATTTACTGGGTAACAAAAAAGACAAGCCTTTCAAGTACAAGTGGCGCTTTGGAGATCTCTCAATTTGAAAGACTAATCTCTGTATAAACACAACTGTTTCTCCATATTGCTGGGAACTCTCCATCTAGCTGTTTGGCCACATTTTCTATTACGGTTTTTATAAAATGCAACTATGGCTAATAGCTCAGCAGAGAAGTAGTTGGGCAAGCAGCAATAGGGATGTGTTTGCTTTGCCTTATACTGTGTTGATGAGCAAAGAATAGTAGTTTTCTATAGAAGTGGCTCTAATCTGACAAATAAAATTAGGCATTACATATTTTCACTCCCCTGCATTTATCTGAGCTCACGTCATCCAGTAATCTCATTTTCCTTTAAATGTCTGGTTATACCTATTGCCTCTTAGAGGCAAAATTGCACATCGAGGCTTTTCTTTTCTTTATGAAACTGGAGTGATACAAGGTCAGGCCTGTCTGCCACAGGGGATGATTTGAGAAGCCAGAGTTATTCTGGAATCTTATCCCTGGAGGCACATCTGGGAATAAGAAGATGGAGCCATTGCTCTCTCTAAAATACCTCCTTGGGGCTGGCAGAGTCTGACCGTTTGGGGTTTTTGCCTCTCTGTTAATGGGCCTCCTTCCCTTCAGCCCCCACCCCATATTTTAGGACAGAACTGGATTTGTGAATTCATGCTTGATAGACTGAACAGGAACAGGAAACTCAGTGCCCCATATTCATGGGCATCTACCCCTCCTCAGGGACAAGATAATCTGCTGGCCAGGCCACAGGGCGCAGAAGCCCAGTTTTCCTGTTGCTCAAACAAGGGCTTCCGACTTCCCATGATTGGAGGAAGCAGATGGATGGCTGAAAAGAGCATCGTTCAGCCCAAAATGGCAGCCTCTAGGATGGAAAGTCAAGCAATCATCTTCTCTAGGAAACTTCCTCTTAAACCCTCCATAGCTATCAATCAATATATTGCTATTTTGTCACTTACTTTGGGACCTGTTTAACCCGCATTATACCTGGTTCTAAAACCTGGGTGCATTTTCTTTTTATTTCTGCGATTGGGTTAACTGCGCTCAGCCATTGCTTCCACGTTCAAGTCAGGTTATCAAAGCAGCATGACCTCTGTCCTCTCCACACTGCATTTTTCATTTTTTCTGAAGGCCAGAGGAGTATGTTCCAATTCTGTTCATGTGTTGGAGTCAGAAATGAAAAGACAGTTCAACCTTTTATAACTTCTAGAGCAGTTGTGGACAATGCACAGCCCTGAATCTTGTCCGCTGTCAAAAATGACCCAAAGGGATGCAAATTGGCATGGCAGGCATGCTGGAGCATTTAATTTGGGAGAACTGCTCGTTTTGTCACTTGATGGATGATACAACCCCGTTGTGGTTTAAGAGGGCAGTGGCCCCCTGCATGTACTTGTTAGCTCGCAACACCTAGAACTTACGCTGCGTTTGGCATCAGGGTCAGTATTTGTGAGGGGAAGTCATAGAGCCAAAAGGAAATGGCATTTCCTGGTGAGGCCTGTGGTTTGGCAGAGGACTGTTGTGGGAGAGGCTAAGTCTGTGTAGGCAATTTCTTCCTCTTCACTAAAAGTCCTTTTTTTTTTTTTTTTTTTTTAAGCTCTAAAACAATGCTAAGTCCTGAGCATGTTTGTAGGCCTCTAATGCTGCAAGTTAGGTATAGGGTCCTCTATCTAAAACCTCAACTTCTTAACACCTCTGCCCCACTTCCTTGCTTGATTTTTTTTCCCCCTAGCACTTATCACCGACTTATCTAGTAAGTTTTGACGCATCTTGCTTACTGCCAGTCCCCCCTCCTAGAACATTATTCCAGGACAGTGGAGTTTTCTATGCATTTACATCACTGGGGTATGCCCAGTGCTCGGAGCAGTGCCCGGGTACTCCATGAACATGGGCTCAATGAAATAACGAACCTATCTGTAAAGTGGAGCTCAGAACATTACTGATGCATTTTGCAATTTGTCATCATTTTAAAAAATAATGGAATTAACTGTTGCCTTTTATTTTTCCTTCCCCAGATAAGTGTTGCTATCATAGATCTGGGGATCAGAAGAATTTATGTAATAGACTTCCTCTGACATGACCACATTTCTAAGAAAGTAATATTCAAGAAGCCCTTGACATCCAAAGAGATACGCTTGAAGATAGGGATGTGGAAATGTTTCTAGGGTCTCCTGGCTTTCTCCAGCATCACATTTTCATAGGGAAATGGGTGTTTCTTGTGTATTTCCTCACCCTTAGGCTTAATTTCTCATTGTATTAGTTTCCTAGACTGCTGAAAGCAGGTGCCATGAAATGGGTTGTCTTAAACAATGGGAATTTATTAGCTTACAGTTTGAAGCTGATAAAATATCCAAATCAAGGTATAATCAAGGCGATGCTTTCTTCCCAAAGACCAGCTGCCGGTGATCCTTGGCCCCTCTGCCACATGGCAAAGCACATGGCGGTATCTGATGGTCTTTCCTTTCTCTTCTGGGTTTTGTTGTTTTCAGCTTCATGCCTCCATGGCTTTCTCTTTCTCTCTCTATTCATTCTGTCTATAAAGGACTACCATAATAGGATTAAGACCCATCCTGAATGAGGTGGGTGACACCTCAACTGAAGTAGCCTCATCAAAAAGTCCTACTTACAGTGGGTTCACACTCACAGGAATGGGTCAGATTTAAGAACATGTTTTTCTGGGGTGCATAGAGCTTCAAACCACCATACTCATTAAAAGTTGGTTCAAGGAGAAATAATATTTTCAGTACTTGACAAGTATGTATGAGGATGGCTAGAAAATTTAAATGCCAGATTGCGATGAGGGTTCTGGTGGGCAGGCTGGCACACCCAGAAGCCAGATGCTTGTACAGGACTCCCATGTTGCACGGTACAGACTGGGCAGCAGGAATCAGCATGCGTCCTGAACCCCGAGCCATCAGCTCCATGGCAGGGGGTGTAGGGGCACCTGTGCCCTGCCTGGCACAGAGTATGAACTCTGGAAGTACTTGTTGAATGAACCCATAATTAGGTCCCTCCCAAATAGTTGTAACCACAGTCTTAAATCTGTTCATGCTTACGGTTTAGGGTTCCTCTATGCGATATTGCTTCTAAAAAATACTCTGAAAATATAGGGATCTTCAGCATGTGTTCCAAGAAATGGAATGTTTGGCATACAGTCATGGCACACCCTCTTTTCCATTCTGGTGTAGAGATGGTGGCTTCTTGGTTCTCTCATTCTGTGGGCAGGGTGCAGGGCTCATGGGGCAAAGGAGGTTGTTTCTTCCTTCCCCAGCAGGGCATCCTAGCTGGACATCTGATCTGAGGCTGTACAAAAGACCCCTCTCCCTCTCATTTTCTCTGGTCTGCCCTCAACTTCTTCCACTCTCTGACACCTAGGACAACTGGAGCACCCCACGAAGAATGCTTACATGACCCGTGCTGGGGGTGTGATTCCTGCCCCTCCCCTCCACTGCCCCCCTTAGCTGCTGACTCCCCTCTCCATGCCCAGTGGCTAAAAGGAGCTCGTTTGCAGATGATATGTTGCTATGCCATGATTGTGGTGAAATGGCATGCTTAGGGATCTTTGCAGAAAGTCCTGCAGATGTTCCTAATGATGTCACAATTACGGACTCCTCCCAGGGCATCCCACTGATGGGCAGCATTTTCCCACTGGTTTGTTCTCTGGCTTTCATGACTGGTTTCTTCTGGTGTAGTCCCAGGCTTGCCTGACCCTCTTTAAGGCCAATATCTTGAACAGATGACTGCCTCTGTAGCCACGGAATGGCCCAGCATTGGTAGGCATCTGGAGGCATTAGACTCAAAAGCTGGGTGTGCAAGTCATCACAATCGCTCACCCCGAGGAGCATGCCCTCCCTGGAGCTGTGCTCTTCTGTCATGACGACCCTCAGAACAAAGGGTCATTCGATGCCATCGTGGTGAAAAGGCCTCCCAGGGCACCATCACCACCATAAGAAGGGTAGTCGGCACTGGTTTTCTCTCTTAATTGGGGGAAGAGGAGGAGCAAAGGCCCTGGGCAGTTGTTCCCACATTTCTTCTCCATCAGAATCGCCCAATCCCCAGATATCCAGATCCGGAGGGCCTGGGGTGTTCTGAGATGTTGCATTTCTTGCAAGTTTGCAGGCGATGCTGATCTCACTCTGAGCACCACTAGCCTGGAGCTCTTGTAAGGCTCTGAGTAGCCCGGGAGCATTATGGGAGTGGTGGTCTCGGAGGTGGGCAAAGATGGAGATGCTGAGGGAAGATGCCGACGGCAGAGCCGCGCACCTCACGCTCTGCCAGGACAGCCCATGGCTCTGCGTACTCCAAATTCTCTTCCATTCCACGCTTCCTCACTCACTGGCAATGTTACATTTTTCCTGAACTGCAGTGTTATGTGTGTTGGGTTTTGTTTGTTTGTTTTTTCATCCCAGGCTGGTATGGAGTCTTTGGCACTGTCGTAGAAATTTACTGAATAATTAATCCTTTAGTATTCCAAAGGAGACAGGAACATTGGAAGGGAAAGTCTCGAGGAGAAGGAAGCTCTGAATATGTTAAAAAAAAAAACATTGATGATGACCTTCTGTTCAGAGAAATGGAATTCTGAGGTTTAGGCAGCAGGACTCAGTTTGTGTGAATTCTTCCTAGCTGCTGAAATCGAAGCAGCTCATTTACCATCAGGCTGCTGGGAAAAGGATGGCCCAGACCTGTGTGGGGCATGACGGCTTCTCTCTGCTTCATCTGCCCAGCTCCAAGGTCATGGCCGGCCTGCAACCCTCCGAAGTCCCAGTAACCAAATCAGTTCCCTGCTACCACCCACCCACCCCCGAGATCCTGATGCTGCAGAGTCCAGAGTTCACTGAGACCTGGACCTGTGACAGCCTTGGCCGCCTCATTTCCATTCAGGCCCGTGAAGGGGATGGCCAGCAGGCCCCGGGAAGATAAAAGGAGTCATTGAGGCTTGGGTTTCAGATAAAAGACGTGGGCTTCATGAAATGTTCCAGCATAACAGAGTAGCTTCTGTTCTGTGCTGCAAAATGCATTAGAATGTGAACAAAGGAGCAGTCACTGAGGAGTCTGCTCCGTCCTACCCTGCGTGGTATTGAGCCAAGTCTGAGGACGTGGGCATCCTCTGAGCTACTAACAGTCACCGCACAGGTTCTTTCTTCCCATTCACCTCTCCCGTCCCCATCTTCTCAGCCTTCTTGCCTTAATTTGGGTCTCTCTTGCCTTCATGTTGGCTGAAAGTTTATTGAGAGACAGTTTAAGGTCAAGGGCAATAAAAATGATTTTTTTTTAGGAATCGTACAGGCCCCTGGTTAAAAGCATGGTGGGATTTTATATTCTCTCATAAATTAGCTTCCTCCACATATTACATCTTTGTTTTCTGTGGATGAAAAGGGCCTGATCTCATAGTTCACAGTGGGCATCTATGAGCAAAAGTGCAGCTCTTTTCTTGGGTAATATGGAAAATGACTTTGTGTGTGGGAACATGTCTGCCTGTCTTTGGCGAACTTTCAAAGATAGGGTTGATTTTTCATCTACTCGTAATCTCAGTGTGTCCTTGTAGTCCTCTGAAGAGGGTTTGTTTGTAGAAGTCAACGTTAATTAAGCTTCTCAACTGAAAGGAAAATACTTTGTGGGAATACCCGGCTCGCCCCACCCCTTCCCCAGGCACATCAGGTGGGTTTAAACACTTGAAGACAAAGATAGTTTGAAGAAAGAGCAAACCTAGAGATAGTCTCACAGTTGTATATCAGGTGAGCCGTTTTGCCTCAAAATAGACATTAAAAATGTCTTCCAGGCACAGGAAGAGCCTGTCGCCAGATGCTTCATCGACTCCAGGTTCTCAGTTGTTTGCTGGAAGCATTTGTCCTAAAACCTGTGTGTTTCTGTTTGAATGTACAATAGCCAGACAGACTCCAATACTCAGGGGGTGTGTGGTTCCTGAGGTCAGGCTGGACATGTCTGGTGGTCCTCAACTGGGGACCCAGGCTGACCTAGGAACCATATAGCCCCCAGGGCTCCAGCTGAGGGAGGCGTCTGGGATCAATCCAGTTTCCGGCCAGAGTTTGGGTCCTGACTGGTCTGGGGTCTGGGTGGGTCATGGAGCAGAGACAAATTCCACAGTCCCCCCCTGGGCACTGCAGCTTGGGGCCTGAGCTGGTCATTGGTGGGCAGGAACACTTAGGCTCCTGGAAGGCCCCCAGGTAAGCTTTAGATCCATCAAGGGTTGACTTGACCCCAAAGAGAAATAGAGCAGACTTGGTTTGAACCCTGGCTTGCTGTTGTCAGCCCTGTGCTCGGCACTGTTTCTTAGCTAGGCCTTTTCAATTTAGGCTGGGCAACTGTTCTCCCTCCTCTTATAAGCCAAGTCTGCAGTGGCTCTTCTGCTTTATATTAATTAATGTGTTTGGTGGCCAATGTCCCGGGTGCCCTTACATCTTCTGGTTGGTGTGTACACCTGTTACCCTGCTTAAAACATGTGACATGCTACGAATAGTCAAGACTTGACCTTCTGCCTCCAGGAACTCTCAATATCGTTGGGGAAAAAAACATTCATCCAAATAAAACAGCTCACAATAAACAGCAGTGTCTGCCTACATGCTAAATTGTGTGGTACCAATAATAAAAGATACATTCAGCAAAGGAGTCAGGGAAAATGGTGCTCGAACCATTGTACTTAGGAATGGAAGAGAGAAGAGAGGACATTATAGGGGAACAAAATAACTTGAGCAAAGGGACAGAGATGGAAATGAAAATGGTGTGTTTATGGGGACACAAGGAGACTGGTCTTGTTGGAATGGAGTGTTTGTGAGGCAGTGGTGAGGTATATATTGGGTAATTCCAGGGGATCAGCCTACGAAGGCTCTGAAAACCTGCAGGAAAGTTAAGACTTAATTTGGAGGTGGCCGGGAGCCTTGGTTGTAATCCTTGTGGTTTGTAATCCTTGGGGACAGAGAGACGCTTTCCTCTTCCTTGTGAACACAGGAGGCTGATTGTGGACAGTATTGCCCACACCTGCCTGGGGGTGGTCTTGGTTTG
This sequence comes from Tolypeutes matacus, assembly GCA_026826555.1. Lineage (NCBI taxonomy): Eukaryota > Metazoa > Chordata > Mammalia > Cingulata > Chlamyphoridae > Tolypeutes > Tolypeutes matacus. The sequence goes on along the minus strand of JAKSZT010021197.1, from coordinate 697,581 downwards.
GCATAAACATTGTTGGCTCTTCACATCCTAAGAATTAGGAATAAATTGCCAACATTAAAAAAAAGTAGGAGAACTTCACCTTAAAAATCCGCTCAGAGTTCTCTCAAAAAATGGGAAGATGCAGTAGCAGGTGGGCCTCACTGCAGGCCATTGGTGGAAACTGAGCAGCAGCTGAGCGATATGTCCCCTGAGTTCCGCCGGCTTGCACCATCAACTCCACATGGAGTTCGAGAGTCTGGACAGCACCATGTGTGTCCTGTCATGTGTCTGCATCACCTGCCCGACACCTGGAGGCTCTCACACCTGGTCCTACCTGTGGCCAGTGCTCCCAGTGTCTGTCATACATCTGCATCACCTACCCAACATCTGGAGTCTGTCACACCTGATTCTACATGTGACCAGTGCTCCCAGTGTCCTGTCATGTGTCTACATCACCTGCCCAACACATGGAGGCTGTCATACCTGGTCCTACCTGTGGCCAGGGCTCCCGGTGTCCTGTCATGCATCTACATCACCTGCCTGTCACCTGCTCCTGCATGTGGCTGGTGCTCTGAGTAACCCCTTGCATGATGGAGGGAGGGGTCCAGCTAGTGTTTGCCTGGCCTCATATTGTTGATTAGATTAGATTAGGCCTCCTATAAAAAAAGGTCTCTACTGAGTGATATGTTTCCTTCATCTTCATCTTTGCTGGCTGCTGGGCAGGCAGAGCAGGGGAGGGAGCCTTTGGGGAAAGGAGTTGACTGGAAGAAGGCAGGTTGGAGCTCAGGTTTCAGGGGCATGGACAGAAGGACCAGAGGCATTTTCTAGGCCACCCCTCTTTTCATAGCTGAGAAGACGATGCAGAAACCAAGGTGGCAAGCCCAGGGGATGGGAACCTACCAAACCAAGTGTTCTGACCATTCCCTTTTTTTTTTTTCAATTTAAAAAAGTGTTATTTGTATCAATGGTACAAGTTACTAAATTAACAACTCCAATAACAATAAATCTGCTTTGGCCAATGCTTACACTCCCACCAACCCCCATTTTTGTTCATTCCTTAATCTTGAGGGGTTTGGGACAATGTCTGCTCTGACTGCTTCAGGCTGAGAAGGGACATAGATATTATGGGGCAGAGAAATGGAATTGTTTTGCTTGCAGTATTTTTTTGGGGGTAGGGCTGGTTCATCCTCATCGTACAGTTGGTCATCCAGAGCCGACCTGAAGAACTGGAATGTAGGCACTGACCTCAAGCCTATCTGTTAGGTTCCATGGCTCTACTGGCATGTGAATGATCCGAAGCCTTTTAGTCTCTGAGAACTGTATTTACCACTCCTTTTGATGAGAGTGTGTATATTGAGGAAAGAGAAAGAGGCACAGAAGAGGCTCTGATGCCCTACCCAGAAGGGCAGACGGGACACCCTCAGATCAGGTGGGTGGAGGACACGGGTGGCATGTCCACTGACTGGGGGCAGCGAGCAGCGTTTCATGGCTCCCCAGCTTCCAGGACTGGCCAGAGCAGCTGAGGGACTGGGCAGCATGTTCTACCTTCTCTCTCTTGGTTCACCATCCACCAACCCATCCATCCCCCACCCTTCCTCTTCTGGCTGGTTCTGGGGGACAACAGGAGTGAAAAGACAAAAGTGTCTGGGTCTGGGCTGCTCCTGCTCCCATCCTCGCGGTCTCCACGCTTCCTGCCTGGAGAACCAGCAGCATCGGCACCACTTGGGGGCTTGTCGGAAATGCAGAAGGACCCCAGCCACCACCTACGCTTGCGTAACCTGGTGGAGGTGAGGGGTGTGCGCGTTGGGGTTTGAGAAGAGAGTTTCCCCCTGTGCCCTCCACCCCCATCCCAGCATCTGTTCTCCTTCAACTCATGCTGAGCATGCCAACCTGAGTTCTGGTCTGAAAAAAAAGTTCAGCCTGCTTGGCTTCTTGTCCCAAATCCTTCATGAGCTCTTTGTGGCTCACCGAATAAAAGGCCCTTTGCAGTCCAGCTCCTACTTGACTTTCAGCAGCCTTGCCCCTCTGTGACGCTTGGATTTTTGGATCTGACTTGATTTCTTGCATTGAACCTGACCTCCTGGAGAGCACTTCTCCTCACACACACTTGGCTACATGCCTCCTCTTCCTTCAATATTCCACTCAAGACACCTTATGTGAGGCCATGTCTCCACAGAACACTCTACATTTCCTCAGAAGGCTCCAGTTCTGCCTAAAAGCCTCCACATCTCCCCAGAAAGCTCCACATCTCCCCAGAAGATTCCTCATCTCCCCAGAAGATTCCATGTCTCTCCAGAAGATCCCATGCCTCCCCAGAAGGCTCCACATCTCTCCAGAACATTCCATGTCTCCCCAGAAGATTCCATGTCTCTCCAGAAGATCTCATGCCTCCCCAGAAGGCTCCACATCTCTCCAGAACATTCCATGTCTCCCCAGAAGATTCCATGTCTCTCCAGAAGATCCCATGCCTCCCTGGAAGGCTCCACAACTCTCTAGAACATTCCATTTCTCTCCAGAAGATCCCATGCCTCCCTGGAAGGCTCCACATCTCTCCAGAACATTCCATGTCTCCCCAGAAGATTCCATGTTTCTCCACAAGATTCCATGCCTTCCCAGAAGGCTCCACATCTCCCCAGAAGACTCTATGATTCTAGAACCCTCCACATGTCTCCAGAAGATTTCAAGTCTCCCCAGAAAATTCTCTGTCTCCCCAGAAGACTCCACGCCTCCCTGCTACCATGGATAAGACCCATGATGCCCTTTGTGTGGCTCTTGGGCTGTGGCTATGGCCAGTCATGCCTGGCATGAGTGGATTCTCGTACATTTGTTGGGTGAGTGAACGGTGGTATGAAGGGCAACAGGAAGCCACAGCACCACATAAATACTATTCTGAAGGTTCACAGGCTGCTTCCACATGGTGATGCTAAGTATCATGCATTAAGATGGCCATTTAAAAAAGAGTCACTGCCAGGTCCTATGGTCAGGGCAGATAGCTCTGGAGTTTGGTGCCTTGCCAGTAGGCCCTACTTTGGAGTATGTGCTCCTGAGAGTGACAGAGTTGGACTCAATTATGTCTTCCCTACACATGGCTCATCTGTCCCTTCTATTTAAACCTATACTTTGTGCTGGAGTTTGTAAGTGTACATCCAAGAGACTGGAGTCTTTGGGCTGTCCACATGCCAGCTGGGCCCAGAACCTCAGCGGAGTTGCAACACCTACTCTACAGCTCATTGGACTCACCCAGGACAACTAACAAGGAGATGAGGATGGAAAATGACCATCCCAAGGAACAGAGAGAGTCTGAAATTGCAAGCAAGATAGTTCCATCCATCTTCCCCATGGGATATAAGCCCCCTCTCAATTAGAGGTAGAGTGGAATCACCATCCCAGAATCCTCAGGATTGGGGAAAGAACTATGGACTAGAGTGGACTTACTGGTATTCTGCTATAGACATATTGTGATTCTAGCAATGGAAGAAATTACACTGATGTGGAGCCAGTGGCCACTGGAGGCTCTGGGGGCAGGGAGAGGGAAAAACAGTTGTAAAACGGGGGCTTTTTCAGGACTTGGGAATTGTCCTGAGTGACATTGAAATGACAGATATAGGCCATTTTATATCATCATATAACACGCAGTACTGTGTGGGAGAGAATGTGGTCTACAATGTGAACTATGGTCCATGCCTAATGGCAAAACCCCAGGATGTGTTTATCAATTGCAATGAATGTGCCACACTAATGAAGGATGTTTATGTGGGAGGATGTGGGAGGTGTGAGGAGTGGGGCATATGGGAATCCCTATATTTTTTGTGTAATATTTATGTAATCTTAGTATATTAAAAAAATTTTTTTTTAATTATTATTAAAAAATAAATAAAGGCAAGGCTAGGCCACCACCAAGAAAAAAAAAGAATCACTGTCTTTTGACACCTTTTTAAACTTGAGGTGCCCAGCAAGAAAAGTTGGGGAGTTGCTGATTTACTCTATCCCTTGTCCCTTTACTCTTGCCGTGCCTTTAAAATGTCCCTGGAGAGGGTGCTCTGAAGCCATCCCTGTCCCAGTGGGCCAGGGTTACACAAATGCCAGGCCTGGTGGGCCATCAAATAGGCAGAGCCCCCTCCTCCGATCTGGAGCCCACCACTCCCAAGAGTCTGGCAAGTTCTTTAACACCTCTCACCTCCTACTGTTATTGAAACCTCTTCCTTTTTGCTTTTAGAAATAGAAATGTGGACTCTCAAGCCTCAGGAGAGATGCAGGATTGGGGCATGGGGGAGGGCAGATATCTGCTTCTCCAGACTCCAGGGCATTTAAGGCTATTGTTGAAATGTAGTCACGTGTGGCTGGGGCTCAGCATCTGCCAAGTGATGGGGAGGTAAAGCTTTTACTAAGGCAAAGAACAAAAAGGTTCTAGGGTCTGCGTGGGGACATGTGGGGGACCTCCTGAGCCCACCCTGGGCCCTGCAGTGGGGTTGTGGGATGGGTGGGTACAGGACCCAACAGGTGTTATATTGAATGACTTTACTAAAGAGTGGAGTTCATTGAACAAAAATGCTCAGTGTTTAAAAGGCAAAAGCAGTTCTTAACTGAAAAGCTAAAGGCTCGTTCTCTAAAGCATTGCTAGGTGCTTTTGGCTTCTTCACTGTAGGGAAATCTCATAATGAGATTCTGTCGCTCCATTGCCTTTAGAAACCTCCTGGTAAAACATGAGTTTAGATCACGTCAGCTCTCACTGTGTCCTCTGGGTTCACTTGCTCCCAGCTCAGAGAATGGCCACACCCTGGGATGCTCCTTGGGGCATCTGCTCCTGGGGCCCAATGCCAAGTTCAACTTCCTTGCTGTGAGCCCTGATTTCCATTTTAAATGGGTCGGAACTGTAATTTGAAAGATCAAATCAGGCTTTCTTATTCTCATGAGAGAATTGCTTGATTGCTTTGGCCAAGGAGGGAATCATAGAGTATCTTAGGGCAAATGAGATGAAATTATTAAAAATGTTCGAAATACGCTTCTGTGTCAAAGTTCAGTGCTTTCACATTTTCCCCTTTAATTAAAAACATCCTGAATAGACCTTCCTAACATGGAAGAATGCTTTGACAGTTAGATTTGGGTCATGCTGACAAATGTCAGAAACAAATGCCCCAAAGTAGAAAATAAATAGGAAGTTGGTACAGTCACATGCACCCTGTACTTCCTCAGAGAGTTCATGGAAAGACTGGGACTGGTGCTAGCCAGAGAGGTTTGGCCACATCAGCATCTAAGAAAGAATATGTAATGCTCTTTTAAGGAAAAATCCAACATTCTTGCAAAGCATGATTGTCTGTTGCCTTACATGCTTGTCTGTCCCCTAAGACACACATGCTCACGGCTTCCATACAAAATCTGGGCCAGGGTTGGTGGAGAATGGGAAGTTAGTGCTTAAATTGGACAGAGTTTTTATTTGGGTTGATTGTAAAGTTTTGGTACTGGTGGTGATGGTAGCTCAAATTGTGAATGTAAATTACAGCATTGAATTATGCATCTGAATGTGGTTCAAAGGGGAAATTTTAGGTAGCATACGTGTTACTAGAATAAAAATTAATGTGATTATGCCAAATGCCATTGATTGTACACTTTGGATGGATTTTCGCTTTATTAATATGTATCCAAAAAGTGATAAATGCACAACTCTGTGATTATACCAAGTACCATTGATAGAATAAAATTGAAAAGAAAAGTCATTCGGGAAGATAGATAACAAAGAAGCCTGCGGGGGCCGCAAGAATGGTTTCGGGCTTACTGGAAGTGGAGAAGAGTTTGTGACCTCTGTGAGGAGAGAGGGGTCCCTGGCTCAGGGTGGTCCTCTAGCTGCTGGGCCTCGGCTCCTGACCTGCTGCCCCGACCTCCAGCACTGCATTCTCTGCACAGCACTGGCACTGGGGAGGTATGACCGTGCTGTTGCCTGTGTAGCCTCCTAGGGCACGTGGGGTGACCGAGGCTGAGCCACGTGGCCGTCCACCAGGAGGTACATCCTTTGGGCCTCAGCTGCCGCCATCTCAGCAACACAGTGCAGTTCCTGTCCTCGCCCCCCTCCTCCCCCACCACATGCTCTGCTCCCAGGGACAGTGGTTGCTCACACAAACCGCTCATTCACAGGTGTTCACGGAGCGCTTACTGTGAGTCAGCTCTGTCCTGGGCAGGAGTCCTGCAGTCACACAGCGACCCCATGCCCTGCCCTCCACAGTTTGCTGTCTCCTGGGACAGGCGTGCTGTTTTTGTTTGCTAAAAGCTGCCAATATCATATACCAGAAATGAGTTGGCTTCTACAATGAGATTTATTAACTTATAAGCTTATAACTTATAAGCTTACAGTTCTGAGGCTGAGGAAAATGTCCAAATCAAGGCATCAGGAGGAGCTTGATTTGATGAATCTTGGATTCCTGCCACGTGGCAGGACACAACGGCAGCTCTGCTGGTCTCTGCCTTCTCCACTCGGCCGCGTTGCTTTCAGCTTCTTGCTCTCGAGGCATTCTCTCTGCTTAGTGGGTTCCTCTCTGTCTCTGGGGCTTTTTTCCCATGTCTGTGGCTTTTTGCTCCTCTGTTTTTAAAGGATTCCAGTAAGAGGATTAAGACCCACCCTTCAGTAGGGCAAAGAAGTGCTGTAATCAAAAGGAAGGTCCCTTAACTGAATCTTAACAAAAGGTTCCATCTACAGTAGGTTTTATATGCACAGGAATGGATTGGCTTCAAAAACAGGATTCCGGAAGGTCCACAAGACTCAAGTCTGCACATGGGCACTTAGAGAGCAATTGTAGGAGGGTCTGAATAGGCACCAATGGTGAGGGTCCAAGAGGCCCCCTGCAAAGGGATGTATATGCTGGGACCTGAAAGGTGAGGAGAGTACTCCAGCTCGAGAGCCTGCCAGTGAGAGGGGACAGGGAGGGCAGGAGAGAGGGGACAGGGAGGGCAGGAGAGGGGGCAAGGAGGGCAGGAGAAGGGACAGGTAGGGGCAGGAACAGACTCCTGGGGTTGAAGGCAGTGAGTGTGGCTGGAGGACAGAACAGAGTGGCTGTGGGGGAGGCCATCTAGCTTGGCCAGAGAGCAGTGAGGAGCTCTTCATGGGCCTTGGGAGGATGGTGAGAGGCCTCTCTGGCTGCAGGTGGAGATGGGGCTGAGGGGGCAAGGACCGTAGGAAGGGGCGGAGACCTGGGCTTGGGAGGCTGTGGCCTGGAGCACAGGGTGGCCCTAGACCCAGCCACGCGACCTCTGCCCCTGGAGCCAGCCACCAACCCAGACCTGCCCACCGCCCTGGCCCGGGCAGGGCTGGCTGGCTCTTTGGCTGCTGCTCTGCACCAGCGGCCCCTCGCCCACGGGCCCCACATAAAGAACCGGGAGGGCGCTGTTGCTCCTGCCTCCAACCCTGGTCGTCCGTCACACGCTGTTGGCAAAGTGGGATGAGCAAGGTTTTCTTGCTCTGCAGACATTGTCACTGTCATGGAGCAATTGCTCCAGGAATTATGATAAGTAACACTTTACCACTCTCCACCTCCCCGCAAAACCCACTGCTTTGGGGCAGGAGCCCAGGGCCTGTCTGTGACCTGGCCGTGAGGCCTGTGGGCGCCTGGGGTTGGGGCCCACCAATGGCTGTGGCTGAGACCCTGCCTCCCCGGCTAGGCCAAGTGTCTCAGGGCTGGCACAGGTCTCCAGGGTGGTCTTGGTGTCCGTCCACCCACAAGGTTCAGTAGTCTGGGTAGCAAGGTGCTCCCGTGGGTGTGGGAAGAGCCAGGCCAGCTGCAGGTGGCTGTTACTGTCCTTCAGGTCCCTGAGGAGCACACACCTGTGCCTCAGGCAGCACCTAGGGATGTCCCTGCAGCACCCAGTCTGGTGAGAGCAGCGCTGAGCACCCGAAGACAGCCGAATAAGATAGGGGAGCAATTACCACAAGAGAGGAAGAGGGAGAGGATGCTAGAAGAAGCAAAGGCCCTGGGGCAGATGCACACCTGAAGTATTTGAGGAACATCGTGGAGGCAGCTGGAGCGCAGGATGGTGAGGGACTTTGTAGACCACTGAGATGTGAGATGGGGAGATATGGGGAGGTTTTGAGCAAAGGAGTCATGTGACCTGCACTGGGCTTTTAAAAGACTAGTCTGGCTGCTCTGTTGAAAAGAGACTGTCTGAAGGGCAGGAAGCAGAGAGACTCCTTATGAGGCTCTCCAAATTACTAATGTGGAGATAACGCAGAGGTGTGGACCTCAGGCTTAGCTGTGGGGTGGTAAGAAGTGATGAATTTTGAATTTGAATAGAGTCAGAGATTTGCTGAGTGAGCAGATGTGGATGTGAGGGTGGCTCCAAGATGTTTGCCCTGAGCACTGGGAGATTGGCACTGCTGTGAACTGAGACAGAGAGGCCTCAGAGGAGCAGCTGGGGGTGGGGAGACACCCAGGGGATCAGCTGACAGGAGTGGAGACCACAGAGGAGCAGCTGAGAATAAGGAGAGATCATGGAAGGGCAGCTAGGGGTGGAGAGAGACCATGAGTGGCATCTGGGGGTGGGGAGAGACCATGGAGGAGCAGCTGAGGTGCAAAGAGACCACAGAGGGTCAGCTGGGGTGCATAGAGACCATGGAGGAGCAGCTGGGTGGGAGGAGACCACAGAGGAGCAGCTGGGATGGGGAGAGACCACAGAGGAGCAGCTGGGGGTAGGTCAGTGGGTTGATTTGGACATGTCCGAATGGACTGTGACTGGTCCGGTCTTGGCTGTAACATCACAGACTGTCTCCTGGTGCTGAAGATGAATCTGGTCCAGGGAAGTGAGAAACCTGCTTAGGCTTGGGGAGGAGTTGGGGAGTGTCCGCCACAGCTCTGGAGACATCAGTAACTTCTGCGAGTACAGAGTTTTGAAGACGCTCACAGCTTTTATTCAGTGTCCTCATTTTCTTCCGTAAACCTCCCATTTGTGTTTCCTTTTGGAAATACAGTGAAGGCTGATGGAAAAGCGTCCTTCCAGGCTCCTAGCCCAGCGCATTCCCAGTTGCCTCCTGCCCCTCCAGCCCCCTCTGAGCAAGCTGTGAGAGAAAATGCCCTTCTCCAAAAGGCAAAGAAAGGGTGGGGAGGCCAGGCCCTTCTCCTAAAATGATCCTGTAGCCCTGCTTCCACGTTAGCATGGGATTTGCCTCCTGTGTGCCTTCAGTCCTTGTCCTAGGAAGAGAATAAATCCAGAAAATGCCTGAGGTCTGCTGTACCTAAAGTAGGAGACAGGCAGAAACTGTGTGAGGTGCCAAGTAAAAAATTGATGAGCTTTTCTTAGAAATCAATGTTTAGTCTGTTTAGTTTTCCCTCCTTCTCTTACCCTCTCTCTCTCTCTCTCCCTCTCCCTCTCTCTCCTTTCTCTCCCTCCCTCTCTCCTTCCCTCCCTCCCTCCTGCTGTCTCCCACTCTCCCTCTCTCTCTCCCTCCTGCTGTCTCCCACTCTCCCTCTCTCTGTCTCCCTCTCCCTCCCTCCCTCTCCTTCTCTCTCCCTCTCTCCCTTTCTCCCTCCCTTTCCCTCTCTCCCTCCCTCTCCCACTCTCCCTCCCCCTCTCCATCTCTCCCTCCTTCTCCCTCTCTCCCTCCCTTTCTCTCCCTCCCTCTCTCCCTCTCCTTCTCCCTCTCCTTCCCTGAAGCAGGAGCTGTGCTGTGGGGAAATGCTCAGTTTGGTGAACTGGTGAGAGCAGTTGGCTAGAAAGAAAGAAGAGGGCAAAGCGGGGCTGGTTAGTCAGTTCTGTGGACGGTGCCTTTCTTTCTATGTGACATGATAATATCACAGGCTCTCAGCCATTTAGAGAGGGGGTTCAGAATGGCCTCTGGATCTGGGTGAGTTTTAAGCCACTTGCCTGAGGCCACCTCAGAACATCCTTCCCCCAGCATCTCTAGCATCTCTTCTCTGCTGTGCCATCCCCCAGTGGTGGATGAAGACCGGAGAGCTCAAAATGCTGTCTTGGAAGGATGAATGTGTTTGCAGGAGATGCCTGGCTCCTGCGGGTATCTGAGAGCTGCGAAGCTGCAGTGGTGAGGAGGGCAAGAGGTCAGAGCAGACAAAACATGCATTTTTGGAGTCGTTTTAGAAAACAAGTTTTAAGCAACAGTGTTTATGTTTGTTACCTTTTGACAGATTAAAAACCCTTTGTATCTCACTGATGAATGTTCTCAAGTAATTTTCCCTCCCCTGTCAGAATCAGAAAGATGTGGCACTTTTCCCCCCTTAGGAGAGACCATTGTACTGCACATATCTAATCCAGATGCCAGTATCTTCTTTGATTTTTAAAACGCATGTCAGCTAATCTGATATTGATCTGGGTGTCTGAGTGGGGGCTTGTAAATATCCTTGGTAGTTGTACAAAGTTGTTTAAGTTCATCCATGGGTACAGAGTATAATTAGACATACATTTTAACACTTATGGTAGAGGATCATTCTAAAAATATTAGAATATAATTTTTATTTCTACAGCTCTTCTGAGAACTCTAGAAGGGCACATTATTCAGTAAGAGCAATCTCTAGTGATGCCATCTATGTTTTTTGAGACATACTCTACAGCACTTATTCAGCCAGTATTTATTGAGCACCTTTTATTTGCTGGGACTTTGCTAGGTATTGGGCATACAAAGGTGGAAAAGACACCCTCCCCTAGAGGCCCCTGAGGCCTAGCTGGTGAGTGTAAATGTGAGGGATGTGAGGGGGCCCTGGAGCTCTGCCTGGATCCAGTGTGGGGTGAACAAATGAATGACATGATGCAAGTCTAACTCTGCTAGGCAGGTCAGAGGAGCTCCCGGGAGGATGGGTCAATGGGCTTCCCATATGAGCTGGTGGAAAACACCGTCCGTCTAAGTAGCCTGAGTAGTCCTGGGCTCTTCCTTCTTGGTCTCAGCTGATGGGCACTGATCAGAGCCCTGAGGTCAGACAGCACCATCCACCCTCCTCCATCTGGGGGTGCTAGTTCCCCCTCCATGCAGCTCGCTTTCCTGGCTACCATCATCTACTCCTCAGCACTCCTGCAGGATCCCCAGGCATAGGTCTGCCTTTAATAATGGAAGATCTTGTATCATTGATATAAAGGCAGTGGTCACCAGAGGCTCTGAGGGGAGGGAGAGGGAAGAATAGGTATAACATGGGGCATTTTAGGGACATTGGAATCATTCTGCATGATACTGCAATGACAGATACAGGCCATTATACGTTTTGTCAAAACCTATAAAATTGTGCATATAATTTTATAAATTATAAAGTAAACTGTAGTCCATGGTTAGTAGCAATGCTTCAATATGTGTTCACCACTTGTAACAGATCTACCACACTAATGAAAGATGTTGTTAACGGGGGGGAGAGGTATATGGGAATCCCCTATATTTTTAATATCTAAAGCTCCTTTAAAAATAATCAAGAACAACAACAACTCTGAGGATGCCGTACCTTGAAATGACCTGTTCCTGCATTTGTTGAAAGGCCAGGGATTGGGGAGTCAGAAAAACCAGGGATTGGGGAGTCACAGGGAGCAGGAATTGGGGAGTCAAAATGACCAAGGATTGGGAGTCAGAAAGCCAGGGATTGGGAGTCACGATGACTCAGGTTGGGATCTTGGCTCCAGCAATGACTGGGCGTGAACACGTGGCTGTGGTGTGATCATGCCCCATCCCCTGGGTTCTCTGTGCACTCACCTGTTAGGTGGGTGATGGCTCCCCCACAGGGTGCTGCTGTGAAGAGAGGGCAAGTGCACAAATCGCCCGCCCCTCGACAAGTACCTGACGACGGCAATGGCTGCCCCGCTGGCTGTCACTGCAGTCCCTGTACTCTGAGCTCACCTGGAGAACAGACATGCCAGCCGTGCGGGGCCCAGCCCGTGGCCCGTGTCCAACCTCTGCCCCCTTGTCAGGGCAGGCTCTGGTCATCTGCTTGGGTGCCCCCAGCTCACCCTGCCCCTTTTCCACCTTATCAGTCATTTCCCAGATTTCCATCAGTATATGTTTCTGATAGAAAAGCGATAACGCTTATCACCAAAAGGACGATGATTATAGAGGAGCTGGTGCTTTTGCTTTAATTGCTGTATGCGCGGGCTCTGTGAGCTTTGTAAGGAATTGGCAGGTATGGGGAGCTAAAGGGCAGAGTATTTTCTAATCATCTAAAGCTGATACATTTTTAAATAAGTGATTCACGTGGTTGATTTCGCTCAGCACAATGAATAAAAGAGTGTGTGGGGTCTGGAGAGCAGTTTCTCTTTTACTTATCTTGAAATGTTAATTTTAGTAATTTTCTATGATATGCCGGTTAGCACCCCATCTTGAACTGTGTGTTCAAACCCCTCTATTAAGGCATCAGGATCAATAAGTAATATCACCACAAAAAATCAGGTCATGTAGTGGTTGGCTATGATTGAAAATGCAAAAAAAAGTAAAGCCTCATTCATTACTTTAAAAGGGGCTTTCCGTTTCTTTTCTTCTGGGTTAGTTTCTCAGGGATTCAGAAGCTGTATCCGCTGAAGTAGCTATGGGTTATTAATATAATTATTGTTGGTTCTGAGATACATCAGCCACTTGGAAATATCAAGAACTAAGGTGCACCTTACAAACGGAATTTTAACCCTTTCATCTCCCCCAAACACTAATAAGATGGGGCTTCGAAAACCAGAGAGGGAGGAACTAGTTACTAAGCGCGTGCTGTTATTTCTCCAAGGGCCCTGAACACTGTAGCATCAGGAGTGCTGAGTAGGAAAAGCACTTAAGCATTGCGTACTTGTAGTTCTATGGGATATGTGACACTTTAGATCATTTTCATGTGTCAAGGTAATTTTGCAACATGTTTATTTTCAGTCACTGCTACTTCTTTATGACTTTTCAACCCCCTTATGGAAGTAAAACAATTTCCTTTCTCCAAAGAGTTGAAGATGTACTGGCTTGTCTAATTGTTGAAAACAAACAGCAAGTTACTGATTTAAAGGCTCCCAATGGATATTGTCACCTGAACAGACAATGCATAAATCATCCAGGAGAAGGGGTCTGAAGATACAGAACCAAAAGCCAGCAAAGCTCATTCTCCCAGGGAGTAAAAAGAACTGCACAAAAGTGACGAAAGTTGCACTTGTCTTCTCTTTGTTTACAAAAGAGAAGTTCTTTTAAAGAGTGGAAGCAAGGAAAGCAATCTCAGTTTTTATTTTGTCCTTCTGTTTGTTTTTTTTTAATTTTTAAAAATATTGAATTGGTATATACCTTCAGAAAAGCACATATATCTGCTGTACAGCTCATGAATTTTTTTACCACCAGATTAAGGGGCAGTGACATGGCGTGGCAGTGGGTGCTATGAAGGCTCTCAGTGCCACCAAATGGTTCATTTCAAGTTGTGAATTGGGTGGCATGTGAATGTCACCTTGATGGGGTAAAAAAAAAAAAAGCAGCAGAACATGAACTGCCACCCGCAAAGCTCCCCTGTGCTGCATTTCTGTTGGAAAAGGTGGGCGTGAATTGCTGGGTGCCTGGTCCTGCGGAGAGACGGTGCCCAGGCCGGTGCCCCACGCCCCATGGCGGCTCATGAGGTTGCGCTTGCTCCACCTGCTCAAATCCCCTTGACGCGGACAGTCTTCTTCATGCCGCCATCTCTGGTGGATATGGAATAGTTTACTGCGGCTTTTACTAGCATTTCCTGGAAGACTGTGAGATGGAGCAGCTTTCCATCTATCAGTCATCAGATTATTGTAATTTTGGTTTTGTTTTCTCCTTATGTAAAACACGTGTTTTTCATCTTAATTTCTGTTCCTGCATTTAACAGGAACATTTGAAGATTTTTTTTGCTTCAGATAGATTAATAAAATTTATTAATATTCAGCAAGTCTGATTAAGCAAAAAGAAATAACATCGTACACCGATATCAGGTGTGAAATAAGGCACATCACTGTATATCACATGAACACTAAAATCTTTATCCAATAAGTTCAACAAAGTAGATGAAATGGAAAAATTCCTTTTAAAATGTAAGTTACTGAATTGACTTATTGTAAGAATTGGCTCATGCAGCTGTGGGCATGGGATTGTCCGAATTTCAGGGGGCAGGCAGCAAGCTGGGAACTCCGGTGAATCCTCCAGAAGAAGCTGGCTGGCTGCAGTAGAGATGGGAATTCTTCCTTCTGACTGTTGAAATCATCCTTTTGGGATCTTTAACTTATTGGATGAGGCGTCTCTCATTGTTGAAGGCAATCTCCTTAGTTGATTGTAGATGCAAAAAACCGTAGATGCAATTAATTTCCTGATAATTTAAATCCATGAAATATCCTCACAGTAAGAACATGCTTGCTTAAGCAAACAACCAGGTACCATATCCTAGCCAATTTGACACATCAACTTAACCATCGTACAACTATAATTAGAACTGTGAATTTAGCAACAGATAAATAAATAGAAGAATGGAGCAGAATAGTGAATCCAGAAATAGATCAACACATATGTAATTAATTGATTTTGGAACAAGGTACCAGGTCAATTCAATAGAGAAAGTGTTTTAACAAATGGTGCTGGAACAACTGGATATCTCTATGGTAAAAAAAAAGATGAGTGAAGATATTTTTAGTTAAGGTGCGGCCAACTGAATGAGGATGGGTTGTATCCAGATTACTGGGTCTGTATAAAGAGGACCCAGAAGCTACAGCCATCGCCATGACGAAAGACAGAGATAGAAGCCAAAGAACCTCACGGATTGCCGGCAGCCAGCACCCCAGCACAACAGTCCCCAGGGAGAAAGCAAGTTGTGCAGATTTTGGACTTCTTCTTGCCTCAGAACCTTGAGCCAATAAATTCTTGTTGTTGTTAAGCCAGAACCAGTTTGTGGTATTTGTGATAGCAGCTCGGGCAAACAAAGACATCCGGGAAACCTGGCAAAAGGCTCACTGTCCTTGAAAATATCAACAACTAAGGAGCACCTTACAAGCAGAATTTTAATCCTGGTTGAATTCTGGCTGAAATTCAATCCATATCGGCTATGTCCACCCTTTCCTCCTTGTGAGGGATGCTTGGACGTGGGCATGGAGCTGGAGAAATTCTTAGGCCCTTTCTGTTTTGGTTAAGACTGTGTTAGAAGAAACTAGAAAGATAGTCCAGAAACCCTCTCAGAGAGCAGGTGGACTGTGGCCTCAACTTGATTTCTTGCTGCTCCACAGAGGCTGGTGCTTTCCTGCTGCTCCCTCTCACCAGGACAGGTGGATCTGAATGTCCCTAGGCTGCCTGCCTTGGGATGAAAAAGGAATCAACTAATTGACGTCAAGTCAATTTGTTTGTTTCTTTTTTTTTTTTTTTTTTTGCTCACCCAGTAAGTATTACAGAACTTCTACTATATCCTCAAAATTGGAGATTAAACACAAAACAAACAAAGCCCTGCCTTTATGAAGACTGAAGTAAATAAATAAGCAGCAAAAATCCAGTGCTACGTATGAGGGGAAAGAAGAAGGCAGGCTGAGGGGCAGAGAGCGATGGTAGCAGGGTGCATGCTTGGGTGGGCTGGGAAAGAATCTGTGGGAACTGGACATTTGAGCAAGCTGAGCTGTTCATGGGAGGGGGTGCCTGTGAGGGCTCAGTGTGGAAGAGGACTGTACTCAAGGAATGGCCCCCCAGGGCAGGGGGAGCGGCCAACCCAGGGTGGGAGGAGCTGTGCCCAGGAGGGCTGCTGAGCACAGGGAGTGAGGCAGGGGAGCCGGGCCAGAGGCTGGTCAGTGGTGTGTGGTGCTGATGGTCCTTGGTGAGGAATTTGGAGCATCCCCTGACTGGGGTTTTCTGCAGCACAACCCACCTACTCCAGGCCGATCCCACAGACCAACTCCCCATGGTCACCAGGGTCGCCCTGACAGCCTCACCTCTGTGCCGCCTGCCTCCATCACCTCACCACCCCATTTCCAGGTCCTGTTTGTGTCCGCATCCCTCTCGCTGCCCTTGTGCAAAGCCGGGACTGGGCTGTCCAGAAAGGACTGGGGTAAGATTTTCATTGAGGAAGGAGACCTGGCTCCTTCTTGCATCTGACCTTGAAGAGGGCATCTGCCCTTCTATGCCTTGCTGTTGTGGGTGGATGCGAATCAAGACTGAAACAGGCCTACGGGGCTTAAAAGTTTGTTTCGTCCTTCTCCCTGCCACCCTTCCATGTCTATTTCTGAGACACATAGCCTACATGAAAACTGCACTGACTTAACTCAATCCCAATTCATTCTACTTGACCAAAGGCATTCACTCATGGAGCCCAAGGAAAGCATGGAGACCCCCTCTTTCATCCTTTAGAACCAGCTGATAGCTTCTTGGTCCTACACCCTGTGTCTCCCCTACTCTACAAACACACACACTCACACCCAAATGCTTACACCGGACACTTTATTACATCAACAGCACATACACAGATTGGAAATGCTTGTCATAACTCCCAAGTCCAAGTGCTTCAGCTCCCCGAACAGCAGATCCTGGGCAGAGGCTTCCTTTCCGTGTTCCTAACACCACCGGATGCGTGGCAGGGTCACAGCAGCAGGTACATGCTGGGGAGTTGGTGTCACTCTCTGTTGAAGACCTTTGCTGCATTAAAAATGTCGCCATGGTCTGTCTGCTGCTTTTAAAAAGGTGACTTATAGGATGAATGCAGGGGATTTTGTGCCAGGGATGAAGGAAAGTGGCTAAAAGATGAATAAAACTTACCTATGTCCCTTTTCTTTCTGTAAATAACTCAAGATAACAGTGAATAGTGTCCACATCTCTCCACTCATAAGAGACATGGCCAAAAGTAGTAGAGGCTGATCCTAAACCTCTACTGACATGTCTTAAAACTGGATGAGTTCTCTCCAGACTGGGAGACCTCTGTCTTGGACATTAGGTGTGCTCAGGGATAAAAAACTAAAGGGCCAGAAATTATTTGCTGTGTCCTAAGATGGTCTAGTTATTATGTTATCTTACCTTACCCTTCATTTATAATTTTAACATTATTATGAAATGATACCAGTCGAAATACACTGAAAATCATTTTTCAATTTATTTATCCTTTTTGTGAGGTTTTTATTTCCCAATATTACAGTCCAAGTTGAAAACTTTACATGGGGATGCTCAGTTTGTGAAAATCATGTTATGCTATGTGTGTTTTTCTATATATATATATATATATATTATGCCTTAATAAAAATGTTAAAAAATTTAGCCCCAAATCCTCTTAAGCCTTACCTCATCTTATGGTTTATAGAAATTTCCAGGGGAAGATTTTTATAATGTTTTCCATAAAGGAAAGAAGGGATATTAAGAGCAAAAACTGTACTGTCAAATATTTCTCTATGAAGGGAAGCCCTCGCTAGCGTGCGTGTCTGGCCATCTGGGCTGGTCAGAAAGAACCTACAGAACATTGTGCATGGACAGAAGACGGTTTGCTCATGGGTGCCATGGTCCATGCAACGTGAAGGGCCACACAGATCGGGGGACCCAGCCAGGGAGGCAGCACTGCGTGCACTTCTCACAGCTCTTGGTTCTGTAATATTTTCAATGGAAAGTGCTTCCCATTCCCTAGAGCTGAAATAGGCTCGTTTGGACAGTGCTTTGCTCCCCATAGAATGTCAATCAGTGGGGCTTTGGCCCTTTGCCCACCCAACGGGTATACCAGGTGCTCGTTGTGCTAGAGTCCTTGGCTCAGGGCAAGGAGCAATGAATTAAGTCTCTCATACAACCCTTTCCCTTTCAGGTAGTTTGCCTCCTCCCTCCAAAGTGTTTCTATACTGAATCTCTCGGATGTGGGCAATAGAGCACATCATTGGGTGGCAGGAGGATTTAGTCAACCATAGTGGGTGGCCGGGGCATCTTTATGCCCTTCCCCATGGTAGAGGGGCTGCTTTCCTGCCATGTAGAACTGGCCCTGTGGAAACGGCTTCCTCAACCGGCTAGATATCATGCAGAAGGTCCTTTGTGGTTGATGAAGAAGCGCCAAGGTATACTGCATTATATGACAGGGTTTTGTAAATAGCTTATTCTAAACTTTACGTGTAAGGCAACTGGGATAATGAAAACCTCCCGAGAGCTAGCTTTTCTGTCTGTGGCTGATCACCTCTGGACTCAAGTCTGAAGGGCTCCTTCTCTAAGAACCCATGGTGGTGGCAGGCAGTCAAACCAATTCTGTCCGGAAGCTTCCAGCACATTCTCAGTCTACACACTGGCAGCTCTTGTGTGTTTCTAGTTTAAAGACAGACTATTGGAGATGTAACCAAAGACAGACACATGTAAAGGTGAATGACAGTAAGTCTGACTTCCTGCTTCTTAAGATGCTTTATATGTTTGAAATAATTGAGAGCTGGTACCATTGCATCTAATTTGTGTCTGTTTCCTTTAAAGATTGTGTGTTGTGTTGGTAAATATAATTTCATAATCTATAGCAAAGATACTAACGTTTGATTTTGTAGCAGAAGGAGCATCTGTGTGTAGCAAGGATGTTGGTATGTATGCGTAAGTTAATGTCAGCTAGTTGAGAGGTGAATTTTATACCATTTATGGATAAAAGATGGGACCTCCCACTGGTGGCCAAGAAGACAGAGATCTCCAGTTTCTCAACCCAGTATGTCTCCCACCTGGAGACGGTGTGTAGGTCCACGTGGGATTACACCTGAGCTTTCTCACATCAGTACTGTTGGGCCGCTGAATTTTCAGAATTCCGCAAAGAACTCAGAGAGGCTGGCATGAATGCCTGCGAGGAAGGGTGAGGTGTTTTCATCATTAGATTATGGATGCCTATGAAGCTTGTTTCCTTGACAGCAGTTCTGAAACATGGTATTTTACAGATATAAATACGATATGAATAATGCATGTTGTTTTCATACAGTTTTTGCCCCCTGCGCGCTGTTGGCCTATGGCAAGCCTCTAGGCAGGAGCAGAAAGTTGCAGCTGCGTCTGCCGAGAGAGGTCTCATCTCTTTCGTTAATAGTTCTGTGAAATTCAGCACCACCGTTAGGTCAAGTCTAGCTGGGGACGGAAGCCATGTTTGTCCCTGGAATGGTCAGCAAGGACTGGAGACCATACCGTGGCACCACTAGGACTTAGAAATGCAG
Organism: Tolypeutes matacus; assembly: GCA_026826555.1. Classification (NCBI taxonomy): domain Eukaryota; kingdom Metazoa; phylum Chordata; class Mammalia; order Cingulata; family Chlamyphoridae; genus Tolypeutes; species Tolypeutes matacus. Next base: position 678,570 of record JAKSZT010021197.1, on the reverse strand, counting down.
ACAGGATTTGCCATCCGTGTTCTCATATTCCCTGTAGACCCAGGGATTCAGGGAGGTGAATCTTGGCATTTCCCTACTGATGTTGCCAGGCTCTTGACTGAATCGTGCCTTTCTGAGATGCTTTCTCCTAGTTCCAAGTTGCCTCTGCCTGAAGTGACATCCTTCCCCCTGGCCCGTTTCTGCCTCATTGTATGGGTAATCCTGTGGAGTGGCTGTTTGATTCAGCAGGAGGAAGGGGCTTTACCTCCTTCCCTCTGTGCCCTGATCCCAGCTGGCTCCTTCGGTTTACTCCTCTTGTGATCCAGACAGGAAAGGCAGCCCCTTGGCACATGCCTCTCCCTGGCCCCTCAGGACAGTCCGTCTTGCAGAAGAGGATGCAGAGTGTCCCAGGGATATTGTTCCACCTGGCTGGGCAATGGAATCTCCACAGACCTGGGCCAGCCCTGGCAGGTGTCCCGGGCTTCTGTGTACAGGGACATCCTGGGTACAGTGGGCCCATGAGCCATCTCTTCTGGCCATTGGTCCCCAGAGCCTACCTGATGCACTCCTGGGCAGGTGCACACAGAGCCCCAAGACCGAAGACGCTCTTAAGGGGTCTTGTTACTCCCCAGGACTGTGAGCTCCTTGGGGCAGGGTCCCAGAGCACTTGGGCCATCCAGGAGCAGAGGGTGCTGGGGGCTGCCTGCCCATCCCCGTCCTTCCCAGTCACAGAGTCCCGTGCGCCTACTCCAAGTTTCTTTCCTTTAAAAAAAAAAAAAAAAAAAAAAAGGGTATGGGAAACAGAGCATAATCTGAAAACTTAAACCCTTGTCTTCTGAATATCTTTTTTTAAAAACTTTAAAGAAGTTTTAGACTACAGAAAAGCAACATCAAAAATGTAGGGGATTCCCATGTACCTCACCCCCCCCACACACACACACTTTCCCCATTAACAACAGCTTTCATCAGTGTGGTTCATTTGTTACAATTGGTGAACACATATTGAAGCATTGCTACTAAGCATGGTCTATAGTTTACATTACGGTTTACACTTTCCCCGCACAACTTTATAGTATTTGACAAAATATATAATGACCTGATCTGTCAATGCAATGTCATGCAGAACAATTCCAATGGCCCCAAAATGCCCCATGTTACACTTATTCTTCCTTCCCCCTCCCCTCAGAACCTCTGGTAACCACTATCTTTATATCAATGTTACAAATTCTTCAGTTACTACAAGAATAATAAGTCTACTTTAGTCCATGGCTGCATTTCCCCCTTATGCTTGTTCATTCCTCAATCTTGAGGATTTGGGGATGGTGATGCCCTCTCTGCTTCCAGTTGAGAGGGGGCTTAGATCTTATGGAGCAGATGGAAGGAACTGTTTTGCTTGCAGTCGTAGATACTCTCTGTTTTTTTGGGATGGGTGTTGTCCATCATCATTATTTTGTTAGTTGTCCTGGGTGAGTCTGATGAACTGGAGAGTAGGTGTTGCCACTCTGCTGAGATTCAGGGCTCAACCTTCTGAATATCTTGACATGTTGCCTGTTGACAGTAAGTTTAATTGTTTTAGACCATCTTAAAGCAATTTTATAAAAGGCCATTGATAATGGGAATATGTTTATAATTTTACTCCAAAGACCTTCCCAAAACACTTGTTTTCCTTTTCAATTATTTGTGTCTTTTGTTTTGTTTTACCCAAAAGTATAGTTTTTTTGTGAAATATGGCCATGAAGTTTCTTTGTGAATTTTTTGTGAGATCATGGAATCAGCTTTTATGCCTAGAGAAAAGTAGCCTTCCACCAAGTAGATCTTGGAAACACTCATCATTAAAAATAATTTGTGTGAAAAATCCCCTCCTTTTAAAAAATTTTAAGAAGCTTTAGATTACATAAATGTTACGTCGAAAACATACAAGAATTCCCATATACCCCACCCCCACCCCTACACACTTTTCTCCATTAACAACATGTTTCACTAGTGTGGTACATTTGTTACAATTGATGAACAAATATTGAAGCATTGCTACTAACCATGGCCTATAGTTTACAACATAGTTTATACTTTGCACTGCACAATTTTATAGGTTTTGACAAAATGTATAATGGCCTGTATCCATCATTACAATGTCATGCAGGACAATTCCAATGTCCTAAAAATGCCCCATGTTACACCTATTCTTCCCTCTCACTCCCCTCAGAACCTCTGGTGGCCACTGCTTTTACAGCAATGATACAAGTTCTTCCATTGCTAGGATAATAATAAGTCTACTTTACTACATAGTTGCATTCCTCCCTTATGTTTGTTCATTCCTCAATCTTGAGGATTTGGGGATGGTGATGCTCACTCTGCTTCTAAATTGAGAAGGCCTTAGATCCCATGGGACAGATGGATGGAACTGTTTTGCTTGCAATTGTAGATACTCTCTGTTTTTTGGTGGTGGGCATTGTCTATCATCATCCTTTTGTTAGTTGTCCTGAGTGAGTCCAATGAACTGGAGAGTAGGTGTTGGCTGCAACTCTGCTGGGAATCAGGGCTCTACTGGCATATGAACAAACCAAAGATATGAGTCTCTGGGATATGTATTTAATGAGTATAGTGCTAATTATAGGTTCAAATTAAAGGGGCAGAAAAGTCATATGTAGGGAAATTACAAACGAGTCTAACTCTGTTACACTGGGGAGCATATATTCCAAAGTTAGGCCCACTGACAGGGTGCCGAATTCCCAAGATTGTCTGCCCTGCCTAAAACGTCTAGATGTCTCTAGAGCCCTCAGGAACCCTGCTGTTTGAGGCACTGTTTACTGTGACAGGTGATGAGATCCTGCTGAGACATGCATGAGTGTAACCTCTGGGTTACAAATGTACCATACACATGCAAAATGTTATTAATAGGGGAGAGTGGGAAAGGGGGAGGGGATTGACTGTAGGGGAATCCCCTATATTTTCTGTGTGACTTTTCTGTAACCTAAGGCTTCTTTGAAGATAAAGCAAAGAAAATAAGACACTGGGGGAACATACGGAAGAAATTGTCACTGTATATAAAAGACAACAGATCTTATGGTGATGAAAGACACAATGAAAACAATTTATTTTATTTTTGTATTTTGTTATTTTTACTATTATTATTCTTTTATTTTCTTATTTTTTTTGGCTTTGTTTTTGGGGAGATTTTGGATAATCCCTCCTTTTGCACTGTACCTGTCTTAGGCGTTCCTTAGGCTCTGAGAAGAAAGGGATTTTTAGTTGGGAATTGCTTTAAGTTCCTCAGAAATCTTTTCCATTATTGAATAGAATCCTTTCATTCAAGAGTGACTCTTATTAGAAGAGTTGTTTTTTTTTTTTTTTTTTTTCCCCCTTTACAGGGAGATAACAGAGAGGCAAAGAATAAATTGCTTTCTGGGTACCGTTCCCAAGTTCTGGCGACTTCAGAGTATTTCTGAGAAAAGATATGTAGATTAGGTGATGCGATGCAAGCGTGAAAGGTGAGGTGCCTTTGCTCTTAGTGGCCCCTTGCTTCCTCTGAGTGGTGGGGTAGCTGTGTCCTTGACATCCGGGGGCAGGTGGGATGGCCCCACACAACCCAAGACTTTGGGGTAAGTCTCCTCAGGACTCCTCAGGACTGCTCAGGACTGCCTCCGTGCTGTCTGATTCCTCTTAATCCTTTCCGCGTTTGCAGACCGGCTTCCTGCAAACATTACCTAGCAACAAAAATAGCTAGAACCAGTCAGGGGAGAGGAGGCAAGATGGTTGTTATTAGTCATGCTGAGAGGATGCATTGGGGTTTAAGAACGGAAAAGGAAAGGACAGATTAAATATTGACATTTACTGTATTCCAACCATGTTACCTTTTGGCTTGTCTGACACAAAAGCTTATGCTCACTGAAAGGGGGAATAAAATCTTCATCTAACATCTAACTTCTGCTGCAAGCGTCTTCCAGAAAGAAAGTAAAAAACTGAATAGGATATATTTTCTGCCTGGCTTCAGTTTAAGAGTTTAGGGACTGAGGTCTGTAAAAGCTTTTTCCTAAGATTTTACCACGTGGTGTGCACACTGAAGCAAATTCTATCTTAAGACCTTCTCTCAAGTCTATCTCTGAGTTTCACAAAACTGGTAAAATGTATCTTCTTTTGTAGTACATATACATATGCATATAGAAAATATGCATGAAATAAATGACATTTGAAATGGGAACTTGAATAAATGTAACCTCTAAGATGGGTCTCCCCCCATTGCCTCATATAGATGTAGGCTTTATCAACGAATGATGAAACAAGCCTTTAAAACAGGTCATTTGCAATTTGGGCGTCCTCTCTGTGCATGTAGTCCTTAACAGCCACTTTCCCCTGTTATTACAATCAGAAAATGTGTACAGGTCTTGATGGGCTGATATTCAGTGGAAGGCACTGCTAAATTTGACCTTAGTGAGTCCTGCTTCTCGGCTTGGCAGCGTCAGTGCTTCTTGAGGTCTTATTTGGCATGGAGGAGAGATTTCCAGTTCACCAAGTTTTCACAGTGAGTAAATCATTGTCTAAGAAAACGACCTCTGAAGGTAAATGTATGGGGCTATTCAGAAGGGCTCTCACAGAGGAATTCTGAGGAAAGGCTATTAAAATTCCCATCTGCGTCCCTAAATGTAGAATTTAATCCTAGAAGTAAATCAGCAATCATTTAGTCTAACAGCCACATTTTGTAAATGGGGAAACAATTTCAATTCCAGTGTCAAAGAGGTGAATTTCAAGGGGGAGGGGAGGGATAAGGAACTGAAAAAGGAATCGAACAAAAATTTCTTTTGTTCTTTTTGTCAGCAAATCTCAGAGCTTAAAATTCTATTGACAAATGAAATTTTAAATGTAGCTCATCTGTTTCTCTAAGCTTGCCTGCCGTCAATAAATGTTTTCTATTCATGAGCCTACTAACTAACTTTGGTGCTGTCAACTGTGTTGAGTTCACTTATTTATCTTTTAGAGGAAATACAGCGCTATAGTTTTTCTCCTTTCTTGAAGCATGAGACAGTGTTTTTGAAAGGGGATGTTACTAATAATGTGGCTTAGCAAAAACGGGAAGAAATATATCAAGGAGTCTGTCTTCTCCTAGCTGCTTCTCAGAATTGGGTCAATAACCATTAGAGTAGCTAAGATGGGTCGGGAATGGGTTAACAAAATCACACAGACTCTAGAACAAGAAGGAACCTCAAAGGTCATTGGATCCAGCCCCCTGTCTTTAGGCAATCAGGTTATTAATTCTTTCCTGGGATGGTAACTGAAACTTAGCAGGATTATTCGCCCTCCCCTGGGATCATATAGAATAACAATAAGCCCAACTCTTTCACAAAATTGAGCAAGCTTGAAGATCTCTTGTGCCCCCCCCCCATCTTTTATAAAGTCCCTAGTCCCTATTTAATTCTATAGCAGACACCATGCTCCCTTGGCTTTCTTTCCACTCCCTGACCTCCCCTTCTTTGTCTGGAGAAGAACTGCCCGTATCTGGAGGAAGAGGAAGACTTATCAAGCAGAGGACAGGGCCAGCTGTTTTCCATCTGTCCTGATGAGAGCACAGGCGGAAATGAGTGCAAGTGGCAGTTTTGAAGAGTTAGGTTACGCATAAGGCAATGAATCCTGAAGGTTGTCAGAAACTAGAGTAAATTGTCAAGGAAGATTGTGAAACCCATTCCTCTGGAAAACAACCACCACAACAAAACACACCTTCAAACAGAGACCACCTCTGTGCCCAGGAGGCTTTTAGTGGCATCCTGCTTGAAGTCCAGGGGCAAACTCAGTGGCCTTCCATTTCTCTCTTGATTCTATGCCAAGATTTTCCAGGGGAAGGGGTTTGCACAGTCAGTAGCACAGACTACTAGTTAACACATCTTTTGTTGATGATATTAGCTCCATCATTCCATCTGACCTTTATCTTTCTTGTGGAAGGTGAGTCCTGGCCCAGTGGAGACAAAAAACAGTGGAGATCAAAATTTACCCTTTCAAGTATCCAACTAAATTCAGAATGTTTGGAAGTTAGGGAGACTCAAGAATCCTCACTGAACTTGGTCAGGTCTTCAGTGGTTTGAGAGAGCAGCACATCACAGAAATTTGACTCTTGGCTTTGCCATTGCGAAGTCCTGCATAGTTGAGGTTAATAAAGGAACTAGGAGGGGAAGTGGATGTGGCTCAAGTAATTGGGCTCCCATCTACCATATGGGAGTTCCCGAGTTTGTTTCCCGGGGCCTCCTGGTGAAGGCAAGCTGGCCCGCATGGAGAGCTGGCACAACAAAAAGAGACAATGAGAGATGCAACAAACCAGGGAGCTGAGGTGGCTCAAGTGATTGAGTACCTCTCTCCCACATCAGAGGTCCCAGTGCTTCCTAAAGAGAAGATGAGCAGACACAAGAGAGCACACAGCTAATGGACACAGAGAGCAGACAACAAGTACAAACAACAAGGGGTGGGGGAAGAAATAAATAAAATAAATCTTAATAAATAAATAAAGGGACTGGGAGCTAGGAGGGAAAGTGTGTGTTTTCAAGGTTTGTGGAAATTACTGCCAAACCACTGCATTAATTTAAACCAAAGTTAAAACCACAGAGTCTAAAGTGTTGTCTCATATTTTCATTTGCTCCATCTGATATGAAGTAGGCAGGCCTGAGATTGGCAAGGTACCTCTGGTGACTTGGAAACAATCAAGCTGTGCAAGGAATATAACCACCCCATTAATAATCTTTAAAAACTTTGTTTTTATTAGTTTAACAGAACATTAAAAATGTGCATGCATTCAGGAAATGCAATAAGTAAGATGAATTAATGAGTTTTAAAGCTATAATGTTCAATTAATTAGTAATTTCCATTCAGCCTGTTGCCTGACTCATAGTGAGCATTCTCTGTCTAAATAAAGTTTAGACTGCTTTGCTATTGGGAATCTTATTTAGTTTCTTTTTATTGCAGCTTAAAAGGGAGTTCTTGTAATGTTTTAAAAAGCATGAGTACTGTAGATTTTCAACACTTCTTAAGTATCAACATTTTTCAAAAACAGTTCACTACACTCTAAAAATACAGAAGGGGCTTTGTGTCATAATACCAGGTCAAAATGCATGTTAGGGAGCCTTAAGTTTTTTGTATGTGACAAAACCCCTTTTGAGAAGAAAGAAAGATGATTTCTGAAAACCAAAGCTACAATGAGAAGAAATATTTTGTCAACTTGGAGGCAGGAAAAGTCCTTTCAACTGTAACAATGGGAGGAAGCCTGGGTGGGCATGGCATTGGGAAATCCTTCAGACCCACACACCTTCCCTACTGTGGGAAACCTCCACACTCCCTTTTCCTTTTTCACTCTCAAATCTCCTTCCAGTATTATTCTTGGGACCAACAGCTAGGTCTCCATTCCCATAACAACAAAAGATACCACCATGGTCTCATTTCCTTTCCTCTGCCATTTCCAATTCCTCTCTAAAGTATTGTCTTCCTTCTTCTCAGAGACTTTGGGTTCCTATTTAGAAGTGTACATCTGGTATACCTATGTTATCTAAGACTGAAATTTGGAGATGCTGGGAATAACTTGAAACTCTGCTTATAGAGGTTTTTCGATATTTTTTGAAGTCACTTAACTCACCTCATAGAGTCCATGTATGTGCCATCTTAGCAGCTAGCTACGTTGGACTGCCCTATCAAGGCACAAGAGGACCATCTATCTGGTTATTTTTCCACAGTGGGCACATTTGAGGAGTTGTCTCCTGAATTCTATTCTCTAGAGTTCTTCCTCTCCCTGTCGGATAATACAGGATGATTGTCAGAGGAAAGAGACAGAGTTCTCTCTCCTTGTTACAACATGATATTGGGTTTCAGGTGTCTTTTCCATGTTGTTCACACGTTATCCTGCTCTCACAATGCCTTTTTTCTAAGACTTTGCCTTAGCTTCATGCTTTCCTGCATCTTCCTGGAACCTGTGGGAGGGATCATTTTGCTGGACTCATGACTAAGAGGAGATAGGGTTGGTGAAAGTTTGACTGTTCCTTGTGGGTAGCCCTCCAGTGAAATTGGGTGAAGTTTAACATTCAATTCCTGAATCCCAGAAAAAAATGTCCTGTCTTTTTAACCAGCTAGAGGCTGATGTCACAGGCCTTTCCAGTAGAGACAGAGGACATCTAAATTAAAAGGAAAGGAGCCTGGCACATTTCTGTAAATGCTCTGTAAGATAATCTGCTGCAAAATGAATGTGTGTTGTTGACAGTAACCACAGAGACGGGGTCACCACAAGAGCAGCCATGAGGCCTGGGGCAAGGGGGGAATCAGCACTTCCATGCCAGTGACTTGCAACCATGTAAAACGGGCCATCAAAAATAGATGGCCCAGCAAATTTAGAATTTCTTTTTTAGCAGGGAGAAGAAACTCTTGGCAACCAGACTGGTAAATTCTACTCCATTTCCAAATGACAACTGTTAAGGTAGTCTGAAGTAGGCTTCAGGCCCATCCTCCTGCCCTCCCTGCCCCCCGCCCCAACCATCCTCACCAAAATGATGAAATGAGGAAAATGAGCTGTGCCACTTTCTGGATTCCCAGCCACAGGGAGATGGGGTGTCAGAGGGCTCTGAGCTTCCCAGGGTGTGTGAAAAGAGCTGCAGGAGCTCAGCCCTGCTGCAGCCACTGTGTTAGGGAGAGGGCTGGGGGTATAGAGGGGAAGCTACCCTTTCCCCTCCTACCTGACGTTGTGATCTCAGCCAAACCCTGCCTTTCGCATCCTCCATCTCAAGCAGATATGATGGCCAGGATTAATATTAATGAGTGTACTAACAGTACTAAAACTGGCAGCAGCACCAAATGAATGGTCTCCTGCAGTAGAAATATTTACCCGATGTGTCCTGCCAGTTCGAGAGGTTTTGGCATTAAACCTAGACATTACCTCATCTTCCTGGGCAGACAGCCGATTTCTATGCTGAGCCAAGAACTGAATACCTGCCTGATTACTGGGCGGCCGGGACCGCTTTCCTTGAGCGTGGTCTGTCTGTCTGGGTCTCGCCCTTCCTTCCTTTCTTTCTCGCTCAACCCCTCTGTAGGGTTTGTGTCATTGTCTGTTTTCAAGCTGTGCTGCCTCTTTTTTTTTTCAATCTTCAAGGGCACGTTGTGAAACGGTCTGCCAACCAGGTGGGCGGTGGTAACACACAGAAATCTAGAAGGTCAGAGAGAAGAGGGGGAAAGCGAGTGCTTGCGTGTGTGTGCACAAACGTCCCAGGCTCGCAGGCACACACACACACACACACACATACACACATACCTCCCTCTGCCTAAGAATCGGGACAGGTGAGGGGACGTGTTTTGTTTTGTTTTGATTTTACTTGATTCGTGATAAATACAAGAGGGCATTCTGCCAGGAAAGAGGTTTTATTTCAAAATGTCACCGAATGTTTTCTTTCTGAGGACTTTATTAGCAATGAAAACCCTATTTCGCAGCATTTGAAACTGGTTTCAAATTGTGGTTCTTGCCACTTCTAACCCGGGGACACTTTACACTTAAAACCCCTTTCTTCCACTTGTGTCAAAACTTGTTGAAATTAGTAATACACACCGTATCGAAGTTCTGGTTTACTCCTATTATTCAGACGAATCTGCTTCAGAATCATTACAGCATGGCAGATACCCGTGGATAAGCAGCACAGACAAACCTAAGTTAGAAAGTGAAATCCTTCAGTAGTATTGCAAATATTCTAAGGCTTTGAATTATCTCCAAGGTACTAATTATTCATTCTGTAAGTTTTCCAAATAGGGTATGGAAAGCCATCCCAGCCTCTCTAAGGGCCAGCTTGCCTGATGTTTTCTTAGCTCTTGACTCAAGGTTTCCTATCACAGGTTTTTGGTGCTATTTCTTAGTTTTATCATTTGGTGTCACATCTTTTAAAATTCTATACCAGAGTTGAACAGCCCTTTGAGTTGGCCCCGATTTATTAACCAGCTCTTATGACTATATCCAAATGCACTTTGTGATGATCCTTTTCTAAATCCTTCTTATCTGTATTTAGGTTGTACTCGTTCCTTTACATACCTGCAATTGAGTACTAATTACCGGGGTGTGTATTAGCAAACTTTTTTGCATATGAAGTTTGCACTGGCCACCCAGTTGTTTAAAATCATCTTAAAGCAATTTTAATAAGTGTTGAAAGGTAAACTGGATGGCAGTCCAATTAATGCTCACTGATTTGTTGACTCTTGACAGGAAAAAAATAATCAAGGGGAAAACCTCAAATCTGCTTACTTCTGGTGGCAGAATGAGTACAGCTCTGTAGTTCTGCTCCTGAATGAACAGGCTAGCAGGGCCATGACTTCCCAGAATCAATGGTTTTGACACCAAGCAGGCAGGACCACTGGGAGGACCGTTTTGGCCAAGCCTATGAAGGTGATCCTGCGGTCTCTCAGCGGTCTGGGATTTTCAACTTTCCCCAGCATCCTTGGTGAACTCAGCCAGTTGAGAATTCTCAAGGGGCTGTAGGCTCACCCCTGGAGCAACTCTGGGTCCGAGGGCTGTGATCCACTCTCCCGATGAACCTTTGAAAGCAGACAGCTCACCACTGGCTGTTCAGAAAATTGGATTCATTTCTCTCTTGTCAGGGACTCCATATCCAGACGGTTGTTGTAGGTCAGTGGGAGAGGAAGTGCTCAGGAATGAAGGGTGAGAGATAGCAGAGTTTGTTTTACAATTCAGGATTATTTGCCTGTGTTGACGGGAACATGAGGTGCCAGTGGTATCATGTTAAATTATAAGTTTGGGTTGTGCATGGATTCCGTCCCTTGTGGTTTAGCTATGGCCACTATCAAGTGATGATATATGATAAGATGTCTAAAATGTATACTAGAAAGTGGAGATGGATACAAAGGATATTTAACTTTTTTTTCCTTTTCCTTATTTTACTCCTTTTTTTTTTTTTTTTTTTTTTTTTTTTTTTTTCTGCATTTACATGAAAGACGATCCTAAGGACTAATTGTTATAAATGGTATCATTGAGAAATGCAACTCTTTGTACTCCAGCAATATTTCTATTCTGTGCAGCCTTTGGAAATCATTTTATACAGATAGTTGGCAATCTGCCACTGTCTCCAACAGGCAAAATGTTTCCCCACCACCAGATAACAGAACAAATGTGATATGTATTATGTTTCCTTCTCCTAAGTAAAAATAAAGACTCTAAATGAGAATTGAGACTTTGTAAAAATCTTCTTCATTTTTCAACTTAAATATTAGATAAGGGAAATAGATATCAAAGGGAGAGAGAAAAAGGGTTCAGAAGGGGGCTTCCTTGGATGAAAGAGACCTATAAATTCAGTTCAAAGCAGCTCAACATTAAATAGAGGAAGGGCAGCTATGGGGATCTGAGTGGGGGAGTGCTCAGGAGGATTTACCATCAGAAGGTATGTGCCTTTCCAAGGTGAGTTGTTTTCTGGGAGGCATCCTAGGCTATACATCAGGCAGATGATGAGAAAGGAAAGATCATGGCTATTAATGAGGAATAGTCATCGGCTTTAGATGAGTGATTGGATACTCACACACAGCTCAGTAAGACGGAAAATTGCATTCTGTATATCTGGAAGACATCCGCGTGTTAGTTACAATTGGCCTGGCCAGTGGTTAATAGCCCTATGCCAACATTTCTGCAAAGATGCCACTGTCACTTGACATGTAGCCTGAGTGATGGACTTTGGTGATGGAATCTGGCTTGGGAAATTCTCAGGAAGAGGCAACAGACCTTTCCAACAGAGGGCTTGGATGGGCCATGGTGCAGTGATTTGGACTCAGAAGAACTGGCTTTGGGTTCCAGTTTTGCCACGTGGCTTGGACAAGCCATATAACCTTTTACTCACAGGGTTGTCATGGCAGCCTGTAGCATAATCCTTGGCATACAAAGGGTGCGCCAAGAGATGCCGAGTGTGTCAGAATAAAGAAATATAATTACGTCTAATAATTTCCCTCGGCAGTATGAGCTGGTCACCTGTTGGCGAAGCCTCAGTTAGCGTCTACCAACAGTAAAAGGAAGATTTTTAGGCTAGCCCCAAGGGATAGAGGACTAAGCAAAATAAATACTTTGAAGCTGCAGATTATAATATGTATCTAGTACTGTCTGTTCTTGCCTTGTGTAATGTTGGACCATAAAAAATGACAGTGTAAATTGAAACCATGCAAAGCAATCTTAATAATCGATGGGGAAATTGCGGTTGTTCCATGACCTTTAAAAATCTTTTGTCAAAACAAAACCTCTCTTACTATTGATAATATAAGGAAATTAAAAAATGTTGAACCACGTTGTCCAGGGGTTGTTTTTATTTGACTAAACAGTGGTAAGTGAAAATTTTTTTCACTTAGGAGCTGTGTAAGGCGAGGACTGCCTTCCACGGTGAGGTCCTGACCAGAACAGGTAACGTGTTTCCATGGAGATCAGCAGAAACTCCTGTGATCAGCTGGGAAATGTTCTCCATGTCACTCAACCTCTTTGGGCCTCAGTTTCCTTTTCTGTAAGATGCCAGATGGCCTTTGAAAAATCTTCCAGCTCTAAGATTATTTGATTCTATGATGTGGGAACATTTTAGAGCAAGTTCCAAAGAAGGACATAAATATGATTAAAGGATTGAGAAAGAAGACATCCGAGGAAAGGTTAAGAAAACTGTGGTGATGGATAGAGTTGTTGGTAACGCATTATAGTGAGTAAAACTAACGCTGCTGACTGACTTATAAATTCGATTGTGGCTGAAAGGGACAGTCTAGGGACGTAAATGTTAATTGAAAGGAAGCTAGAGGATAATCTAGGAACTGTATAATTGTGATTTCGATGGTAGATAAAGACTGTAATTAATAGTATAAATATAAGAATGTTCTATTATAAAATGTTACAAATATGGTAATACATGGGAAAATTACAAATTAATGTAACTTATGGGCAATAATTAACAGTAATATTGTAATATTTTTGTAGCAATGGCAAAGAAGATACTATATCAATGCTAAAGATCAACAATGGGGGTATAAGGGGGGATGGGATTTTTCCTTTTGGAGTAATGAAGATATTCTAAAATTGACTGAAGTGATGACAGCACAACTCTGTGATAAAAATGAGAGCCATTGTGTGTACACTTTGGATTATTTTTACAAGGCAGGGTACTGTATAACACAGTGAACCCCATGGTAGAAGATGGGCTGTAGTTAACAGAACAAATACAAGAATGTTCTCACATGAACTATAACAAATGTACAGTACTAACCCAGGGTGTTAATAATCGGGTGGGTTGGGGGAAAATATACCAAATGTAAGCTATGGACTAGAGTTAGTAGTAATATTTGGACTTGACAATGCTCTTTCGTAGTTTGTAACAAATGTTTCACAACAATGCAAGGTGGTGGTGGTGGGGTGATGTATGGGAGTCCAATATGATGATTTGCATGTTTGTTTTTGTAAGTTCACAATGGTTACTATATATTGTTTATGTATGTTCATATGTGAATGAGGTACTTCAATAAAATGTTTCAAAATAATAAAAAAAACCTGGACTAGTTTTCCTAAGAGCTGAGGGCTGAAAGGATGTTTAATTACTGGCTTCAGCAACTTGCACCGTTTCTACTAGCAGCTGACAAGCAGCTCTCCATCTCCCCTACCATGGAAGAGAAAATATAGGCCGAGCTAAAAAGTGAAGGGAAATCAAGTCTGAAGAAACTATAAGAGTAATTATAGCTTGTATGAGGAATAGAAGGAAGCCTTAAATAAGGAAGAGGCAGGGAAGTGGCATTGGAGTGGAGTTTTCATCTGCTTAGAGAAAAATGAAATTAAATCCAGGTCTTCTAAAGAAAAGCTAACACACCACAGTTAGGGATATGGAAATAATTTCTGGCAACAAGATCTTTTGAAGCTGGATCTGGTTACCCATGGGAATCGTAGGATTTGTATCTCTTGCTTTCTTTAAAAACAGGATCTGCAAGGAATGGTTTGACCATAGCCTGCCAGAAAGAAGAGGAATAAAAGCAAAGAGCTCTGAAGTTCTCTTCTCCAGTTGCTGTGACAGAACTAGATCTAAAAAGGGAAGGCAAAATATCCTTAGCCATGATCACGCATAGCAGTTCATTAAAAAATGAGGATGTTCTTTGAAAACCATGGATAAAGAAAATTCACATCATGTATTCCATGATCTTTTTCTGATAGGAAAAACTTTCCCTAGAGAACTGATTTGGGAGTTTGGAGATGAGAAAGATAGTGACTGGTTTTTGACCCCCTGATGTGAAAGGTGGCTACATCCAATATTATCTCTTGCATGTTTGTCTTTGGCATGTCCAGTATATCTCCAACATGTTCCTCTTTGGCACATGCTGGGAAATTTGAGCTCTGCAAAGTAAAAATCCCCAAACCTAAAACAAACAGATGAACTTAGCTTCCCCTTTGTTTGTTCTACTTTAACCCCCTAAGAATCAAACTGTATCAGGAACCGCCTCAAAAAATCCATTTTGAGTGGTGTTGGCAGTGGGGAAAGATGCTTCCAGGACTGGGAAGATATAAAACATCTGGGACAGTCATATTGTGACTGCTTCTGTGCTTAGTTGAAGACAGTTGGTGGGAAAAGAAATTGTTTTTAACAAGGAATGCCTGCCAGCTTATCACTACAAGTTCTTTGAATTCTCTTTTTAACAGTCATTGAGCTTATCTAAGATGGATTGAAAGGCAAACAGTGTTTTGCTTTTTAATATTAATTTCCTTCCTGTTTCTTTTGATGATTTTCTCTTGCACCTGGACCTCCAGAATGGCTATAGGCTTACTAAGGAAATGTGGCCATATTTTAGGCCATTTTGTTCACACCTCAGCTGTACATCTTTTGGGGTACTCAACTAAAATAAGAAATCTCCACCCAGGTCATGATATATGAATGATCTTTTTTAGGTTCCTGTATAGTTAATAGCCATTTAATCATCTATGACTTTGTTTCCTATGGGCAACTTTGTAAGGAAATATTCTGAAACAGGAATACCCCACGTGGGTTTTGTCAGGTGCTTGCCACTTGAGCTCCTGGAGTGGAAAAAATTGGATACTCACACTCTGGGTCATAGGTTCCTTTCAAATCTCGATGCTTTTGAATGTATATTAGGTTCCTGGTAATCCTGCTGCTTTTGTCATTCGCATGCTAGGGTCTGAACCTTAAATTCATTGATTGACTTTATGTAGTTCATAAATCTCATGTTAAATCGACTTGTTCATTTCTTCCTTGAATAGCCTTAGAAAACTAATGACAACTAGATTTAATCTGAGAAGACTGAAGATCGACTTTTCCAAGTGTTCGGCCTCCCCCTACTTCTGGGTAACCATAACTGCTTTCATGTTTAATTTTTAATTTTCCATCTTTTTTTTTTTGGTAATTAGGTTCAAAATTCTCTCCTGGGCATTATTAGTCAACTACGCATTCCCTGTAGGTTCAAATTCTGCCCTGGGGATTATTAGTCAACTACTCATTCCCTGTAATATTTTGAGGTGTTAAATTTTGCTTGAAAATAAATTTGCAGCATAGATTACTTGCCACAAACACTGAAAAGTAAACTTCTTTTGGCTTATTTTTATACATTACCCTGGGGGAAATATTCCATCTTCTTTCACTGCCTTCTGGACTTCTGAGGCTGTGCTTATCCAGTGATTATCCAATGATAATCCAACTATCCAATGATTAACCAATGTTAATTCAACTATCCAATGGTAATCCAACTATCCAATGATTATCCAATGGTAATCCAACTACCCAATGGTTATCCAATGGTAACCAGACACCCGTTGTCCAGCAGCAATTCCTTACGTCTAATAAAGGACTGAGCTGCCCAGAGGTACCTCCTCAGCGTCTAGAACAAGGTTTTGTCTATTGCGTAAGTTCAATGAATGCTTATGGCCTGACAACCAAGTTGTCCCAGTCTGCCCTCAAAGATAACTGGTCTTTTGTTCTGGACAGCAGTTTCCCTGTGATCCCAGGAAGAGGTCCTGAAGGGCAGCTGTGACTGGGCGGCTCTCACTGTATTCTTGGACATTGCCATGAACCAGTTTCCAGAATCTGACTTGTCTAATGCTTCAGGACTTTGTTCTTTTGTGAAGGAAAATCCAAACTGCACAAGCTACAGCCTTTGGGGGCCTAGAAGGATGGGTCTACGTCATCTTGTCAGTGACCAATGGGTAACCAGAGACTCTACCCCTGTACTTTGCTGTTCACGTTCATGGCCGCTTGGGCTCCTGTGAGTTTTTAGAACCTTTGTTGAGTTTTCTTGCCACATGGGAAACACTCAGGTCCTGAGCCTTGAAGATGTGTTGGGCTCGATTTCCCTGGAGTCACGTGTGAGGTCATTTACAGAACCACCTTTCAGATCAAGGTAGAAGGTGGCACACAGGAGGAGCCACCCACTGAAGTTTGAAACATAAAGTAGAGCTAAGAAATTCAGTTGATGAAGATGCTGATTTAAAGTCTGCATTTAGAGAAATTGCAGACAGGCAGATTGAGAATTCTAGGCAGAAAATAATAAATGCTTTATCAGACATGAGGCTCAGGATAGATCACAGATAAACAAGGGTCCTGGGCTGCTGGAAAGAACAGCCCTCAAACCGGGCCGGGACCAAGCTTATTTCTATGACCTGCACTCTGCTTAACATTTCTCCAGTTTCTAAATGGGAAGGTGAAGAGATTGGAAATTACTATTACTGTATGTCACTTGTAGTTTTTTATATAATATTAATTCTTACACTAAAGTCTAGTAAACTGTGTATAGTTCTCATTCTATAAAATGAGTCCACCCATTTTCAAAGAATCTGTAAGACTGTTGGAATGCTGAGTTGAGCCCCTGCCATGAACTAGGTATGCGACCTTATTTAGTTTCTCTTAACCTCAATTTCCTCATCTGTACAACAAGATAATAAAACCAATTCCATGGAATTGATGTGAGAATTAAATTAATGCCAACAAACCCTGTGCCACAGTATCTGGGCCTTAAAAGACACTCAACAAATGTCAACTCCACTGATACAGTCAGAGTTCAATAACTCATCTTTGTATAATTAAACATTGCTATTTAAGTCTGGGACCCAAAAAGAGACTGACCAGGTAAGAAGAGAGCTTTACATAATGTGGTCATAATATCCCTAGCTGGAGGGCTTCTTGTTACATAGTCTTAAGAAATACAATCCAGTGTTTGTGTGCATGTGGATATTTATTTGAAGACGCTTATGAGTCTACTGGGTACTCTGAATTCTACCTTGAGCAGCTGTATTTCTGAGCTCATTACAGAATCACAGATTGAACCAATGCAAATGGATGATCTAAGAACAGGCATAAGCCCCGAGGGGAAACTGAGGCCCTCATTGCTGCCATAACCTCTTTTTGGTGGCCCAATGAGCAGATGAGAGCTCCAGATTCAACATCTCCACTAAATATCCTCCTCATTATGCCATTTATAGATGAGCAAGACATAAAGAATCTTCTAGACAGTGGAATATAATATTGCTCTATGCTTAATTTAAGGGTGTGTAAGCCAGAAATCCCTACAACTCTTCAGTCTCATTTCTTTTGCACATTACCATTGTGGGATAAACATCAAGGTGTTTTTGTGGGTGGGCAACTTTTTTCTTTATGGACATTTTTGCTGCATTTAAATAGTTTTCTTAAGAAGTAATTAAATTACATGAATGTTAAAGGGTCAGCTGTTGCTAGAGAAAAAGAATGTAAACAGTGGAACACATACTGTAAATAGTCTTAAATTGTGGAAACATCTCAGAGAACATACCTTCTGTGTGCAGAACACTGGCACGTGCTCTGTCTTCTATTTTAGGAGAGCCTGCCTCTGTAATTACACCTGTTTTAAATAAGCCAAAATCCTTGGTGAGCTGCCTTGTGGGCATGAGGGAAGGAAAGATGAGACGTTCTGACTTTGCTTTTTGTAAAGCTTCCAAATACATAGCAAAGGACAGGAGACAAATAAGGTCCTAGTCCTAGAAATGCCTGTTGCGCTTTGTTTGGGTTGACTCTTCTCTAACTATGAAACTGTTTGTCCTAGAAGGCTGTGGTTATAGGACGGTTACCTTAAAAAGCCCTGAAAGCACAAATAAAACCGAGATAAATAAGCAGATGTTAAATTACCTGGCAAAGCAAGCAGTTAATCCGATGTTGAGGTGATTTTTCTAGAGAGTTGAGAGGCCTGATCTGATAATGCCTGATATAGGTGGAATCTCCACTCACACTTTCCCAGACACTTGAAGAAATCTCAGGAGATGTACAAATTCAAATGTTTAATCCCCGTCATTTAAAAATGCTTTTCTCTTTGTTTTACTATTTTTAGGACATTAAAAAAATACAACTTAGTTTTGTAACTAGACATAGGAATTTTATTCCATCATCATAGGATAACATGCAGTCTGTAGGACTGAAATATTTCTAAATTATACTTAGTTCACTGCTGCTTGAGGTATTTATTTTCATTTGATGGGAAATGTTTCTTAACCAAGTTGAAAATGTTTTAATTTCTAAAAGGCTCTGCACATGAGAAAAGAGAGAATCATGGGTCTTTGGACCATTGGCAAGATTTATTTACCTCTTCTCCTTCTTCCCCATCCCCCAAATTAAAGATAGAAAAATTGAGGGTATTGCAAATATATGTTACAGTAACAAAGTTCTAATAGATCGAATCTTTACAGCAACCCATATGTGGCAGTTTGATATTGTTTATGAATTCCAAAAATAGATATTAGATTATATTTGTAAACTGGTCTGTACCTGGGCGTGATTAAATTATGATTAGGGCTTTGATTGGGCCACGTCAGTAGGACGTTGCATAACAGATAAAACTACACAGCAGAGCAGAGGAGGGAGTTGGAGGTTTAATGTTGGAGTTTTGATCCTGGAGCCCAGGAAGTAAACACACGGAGAAGCGATAAATGAGGAAGGAGAGAAGGCTCCATTAAACACAGGCAGAGGTCTTGGAGAGAGAGACAGCCATTTGCCTGGAAGTCTACACCTAGCCTTGTGGAGAGAGCCAGCAGCTGAGCCCAGAGAGAAATGGAGCCCCAGGAAGAGAGGAACCCAAGAAGCCTGAACTCTTGGCAGATGTCGGCAGCCATCTTGCCCCAACATGTGGCAACAGACTTTGGTGAGGGAAGTAACTTACGCTTTATGGCCTTGTAACTGTAAGCTACTACCCCAAATAAATACCCTTTATAAAAGCCAACGGATTTCTGGTATTTTGCATCAGCACCCCTTTGGCTGACAAATACACTGTACAACAGTAAAACCATGAATTATCTCTTTTGCTGAGAAGATTTAATTTTGGATGGAATTTCGAGACCTCTGTAACACTGAGTGAATTTCCATCTTTATTTAATTATTACCTCCAACTCATAAGGTAAAAAGACACAATGCTGATTTAAAAAGCCCTATTTTGCCCTTTAGGCTGCCAGCTGGGGGTGTGATTTATGTAGAAATCTAAAGACACAGAACGCTGTCTATCCCTGACACCAAAACTCTTCTTAGACACTGACAATTTGAGATGGTATGTACCCCAGAAAAGATCCTGTCCTTAGAGCTAATCCATTCCTGTGGGTGTAAACCTGTTGTAGGTAGGACCTTTTGGTTTGATTCGGCCTAAGGGTCATTTGGTTAGATTACTTCAGTAGGGTGTGACCCAAGGTGGGTCTTAATCCTCTTACTGGAGTCATTTATGAATGGGATGAAGACAGAGAGAAATCCCTAGAAATGAAGAAAATCCCAGAAGCCAGAAGTTGAAACTAACAGATCATGGAAGCATAAAGAGAAAGCCATGGGAGCTGAGAGAAAGCCAGAAGCTGAAGGTAATAAGACCCAGAGGAGAAGGGAGAGACAGCAGGTGCCTTGCCATGTGACATGGTCGCCAGCAGCCAGTCTTCGGGGAGAGCATCACCTGGTGCCTTGATTTAGACATTTTTCTCAGCCTCGGGATTGTAAGCTTATAAATTAATAAATCCCCATTGTAAAAGCCAACCTGTTTCTAGTATATTGCTTTCGGCAGCTTCTAGGAAACTACAACAGACACACATTTCAATAGATAGAGTCTTTATTCATAGGGTAGCATCCTAAAATGCATTCATTCCTAAAAACCTGGAGAACAGCAGTTCATGTTGACATTATTTTTTATTCAGGTATCAGTGTCTCAAAACATAAATGTATTTTAATCTGAAAGAGTTTTACAAACTCTGGATGCGGTTATAGAAAATGTATGTGGATTTGGTACTCTGGAAAGTGGAAACTTGCTTGGAGAAGAAGCCATTGGTGACAGTTCCAAATGGCAACTTCTTTGAATGAACATGGCTCAATGTGAGCCATGTTCCCTAGGCCTTTGGCATCACGTTAAAAAATGGTTTATTAAATACCGAGTGGATACAAAAAAATACCCATAGCATATGTGTGAAGTGTTCAGAGTTATCAGAACATAATGGACTGCTGTGCCCCAACCACTGAATTCAAGCAAAAGATTGCTATACTCAAAGTACCCTGTAGGCCCTTTTCTGGCTCAACCCATTTTGCTCTCTCATCAGAAGTCAGCACAGCCCAGAATTTGTAGTTATCACTTCTTTGTTTTCATTATAGTTTTCATCATATGTATGTTTTCCTAAACAATTCATTGGTTTTGTTTCGTATGCTTTCAGGATTTGTATGAGAATCATCCCATTTGTATTCTCCTGCAACTTATTCTTTCATCCTGTTTCTGGCATCCATCCATATTGCTGCATGGATAGTATTTTACTGTATAAATATACATTACCCTATTGATAGAGGTTTGGGTTGCTTTCAATGTTTTGCATGCCAACAGTGCTGGCATACATTTTCTTGTTTGGGTTTTTTGGCATATGTGTGTGGGAGATTCCCTAGGATATCTAGCTATAAATGATATTGCTAGAAAGCCTCATTGTTTTCCACAGTGATTGTGTGAATTTACACTCTCACCAGCAGTGTGTAAAGTGTTGAGTTGCTTTATATCCTCACCAACACTTGATATTCTGAGACTCTTCAATTTTTGTCAGGGTGGTGAGTGTGAAATAGTGTCTTACTAGAGTTTTCATTTGCACCTACTTGACATGTTCATTGCCTTTTCTGATTTTTGCTCTGAATTGCCTCTTCAAGTCTTTTGCCCATTTTCCTTTTGGGTTGTGTTAAAAACTGTGAAGGGTCAGAGATTTTGCCCTACTTGCAGGTTAGCCTGTCACACCTCCATGGATGCCAATAAAAGACATGAGACCACTGGATTAGAGTCAGAGGACTTTTTTACCCACAGCAATGCTGGGACTCATGCAAGCAGTATGCAAGCAGCATATTTCTGTCTACTCTTCTTGCTCCAAAGTCCCAGTGGGATGCAGATGGGCCCAGGTGGATGCCTGCATATAGAGTGAGTTGAATTATAGGTGATGAATCCAGAGCTTAGGGGACCCAAATCTTTTAAAATGGGCAGTAAGCATGACTGACCTTTTGTTGGGAAGAAGGTACTATCTTTATTATGCTGAAGTAAACAAACCTGCCCTGTGCTCCAGATGAAGATACTGTCTCTGTCTTCCAAGGCTGTTCATTATTCAAACTTCCTGAAAATAGTCCAGAACAAAGACCTAGCAGTGACACCGCTCTTAAGGTGTGCAGAGGCCAAAATATCAACTGCTTGTTTCTAAGCCATCTTGGCTTCTGCTTGTTCTGCTTTAGGCTGCTCCATCTGTGGCTTTTTCTCTCTCCTGGGTTCATTGATTTCAACTTCTGGAGGTTTCTCTCTGTCACTGCAGCTTCTTTTTATGTCTGTGGCTTTTCAGTCCTCCGTTTTTAAAGGGCTCCAGTAAGAAGATTAAAACCCACCCTGGGCCATGCCCTACTGAAGTGATCTACTCAAAAGGAAGATCCTTAACTGAACAATCAAAAGGTCCCAACTACAATAGATTTACTTGCACAGGAATGGATTAGCTTTAAGAACAGAATTTTCTGAGATCCACCCAGCTTCAGACTGTCACAGATTTCTTGTTCCTTATACAAAGTTTTCAATCCCTTCTTTTCATAACATATTAAACATACTGAATTTTATTTTCTGTATCTGAAGTCTCTTAAGGTCTGATTCAGCTTTCTATGCTGCTCTCCCTAATGGTGCCAAGTTTCTTGTTTTAATGATTACTTTAAAATGTGAGCTTACATTTCTTGGGATATACCTACGGGAATTTCTGAGGCCTTGGTTGAAGTTTGCATGCATTTATATCCACAAGATGCTCTGGGGCATCACCAACTTTTGGCTGTTTTCTGTTATTGGCTTGAACATTTTTGACCCAGTTAAGTAATATGGCTTTTGGTTTTAAGCCTGCCTAAGGGCAGGCTTATGTTTTCAAGTTCTCATGCGAGATTGTTTCCTCACCTACTCCAAGCTTAGTCATTTTCCTTCCAGGCCATTAGGATAGGCTGTAAGAGGGGGTGAGTTTATATCTAGTTCACCATTACACAGAGGCCATAATTCTTCAGAGACCCAGCTTTTTCTAGAATTGGTGTTTGTTATTGGAGCCCCCTGGTGGAGCTGTCCTGGGCTTTATCTCCTATCAGCTGTATGGCAAGAGTCAACTAAAACCGAAAACTCAAAATCATCTGCTTTAGCAAGTACTTTTTGAAGTGAAAACATTCAGTGCCCCACTGAATTCTCTAAGCTCCCACTTTCACTTCGCTTTGGGCCTCTGAGTGTTCCTCACTTCTTACTTTAACTTTAAAGATTGTTTATTTTATTTTATCCAGCACTTTAGTTGTTTCTGGCATGAGGTTTTGTCTGGGGATCTCACTTACCGTATTGCCAGAAATGGAAGTCATCATTCTTCTATTCTGGAAACAGTTTGAGTCTTCTCCCTGGTGGACCAGAGGCCATCAGGGCTTCACTTGTCTGCCTTGGGTTTTCCTTCTTTTGATCGTCTTCTTCAAGGGGGAATCAACATCTTCCTCAAGACATAACACCTTCCAAAAGTTAGCAGAAATGAGCATTTCTACCATCCCTCATATTATCTTGGGTAAAGCCCCCCAAAGTACTGTGGTTGGCCAGTTCATATTGATTGTTCACTTTTGCACGTTGTTCTAAGGATATTTTATAACTAAGCTCAAAACAGAAATTGTTACCCACAAAGTCTTGAAGTATAAAATTTACTTGGAATTTACTGGGGAAAAATGTGCACCTAGTTCCAGATACACCTAAGTAATGAACACACGTGAAAAAGAGGTTAGAAAGCTTGTGTGCATTTGAAAACAAGGGATAGTTCTGGACCCTGAGTCTCCTCGATTGACCCTAGAATTTGCCATATCTAGAGGCTGTGGCGATGAAGCAAGTTACAGTTAGGATTCCTCAGAAGCATTTGTGAGGAAGAGTCTAATTTTCTGAACTTGGCAGCTCGTCACCACGAAGCGGTCCAGTTGGCATTCTAGAACAGCAGTGAGTACAGAGTGACTACCTCCTCTATAACTCTAGTCCAATTTTTCCGAAACAGTATTCTGTTTGCTGAGATTTCAGAATCTTTATGAAATCTCACGAAGATTATGCTACTTGCAAAAAAAAAAAGTTCCATATTCCAACCAAGTGTGGAAAACACTGTACCTGCCACAGCTGCCCCAGAATTTCCAGGTGGGCCATGCTTAGAGGCAGCTGATCTCAAGTTGCAGTGACCCAGAAGGTGCAATTGAAAATGCCATCACCTAGAATGCCACATGAGCTTAGGAGGACACAAATTGTTTTTGTGAAAAGAAGGGAGACTGCACCCAATGCTTGGCTACCCCTTGGCCCTACCACTGACTCCCCACTTGAAGAATCATAATTCACTGCAGCCTATGGAAGGCTCTGAGAAGCCAGAAAACCTTCCCGACTCTGTGGAAAGCCTCCATCTCCATGCCAATTTTAGCACGGAAGCCTTTTGGTTTTTAGAAGACAACCCGTTAACAACTTGCAGAACACGTCCATCCCAGGGAATACTGTTTGGGAGAAACGTTGTTCTACGCCTCTTTGGTTTCCTGTTACTCGCTCTGTCTTGCATTACAAATCATGAGGATGGTCAAACTGCGGGTTCCACGAATGAATTCAAAACACAAGAAGGAAACTAGCTCCAGTGCCGGCCCCCTAGGAGCGTTCATGTAGGTTGTTGAACCTGGGATGCCAGCTCTGTTCTCCCTGCTCCTGCCCAAGTGTCCTTTTGTGAGCCCGGCTCTCTGCCTCCATGTGAAAGGGGGCCCTTAGCCAGGGTTTGCTTCTGGTGTGTCTGCTTCAGTGAAATAACAAGTGTGTGTGCACTCTCTGAACCTCTTCAATTGAATTGTTCTACGTCGTAATTATGAATATCTGTTTGGAAAATTTGGGTAAGATTAATTATCTACTTGTTAAGCATATTTACATGATTAAGCTATCGTATAATTTGGTACAGGTGTAAAAATCGGTCTGTTGTGGAAGTGTCTCTACAATCGAGAAGAACTTGTGGTGCTTGCTCTCATTAAAGAGGAAATACAATAAAACATCAAATGATGACAGACGCCTTTATGAATGTCCTCTGTGTGTACCTGTGTAGGACATGCTGCAAATGGTGTGAGCTGGGAGGTGATCCCGGAGTCCCGAAAGAATGAGCATCCTTTATCACTGCTCTTTTTTTGTGGTGTGAGTGGCACAAGGAGGAAGGAAGGGACAGCAGTGGCATTTGATTTGGAAACCTCAGCTATCATGGGATCTGTAGTGAAGAACACAAGACCAAGAATCATCTGAACTTTTATTTTACGTCAGGCTTGGGGCTTTCTTGCTCTGTTTTTTTGTTTGTTTTTTTTAAGGTGGTACCAGTGATTGAACCTGGGACCTCGTACATATGAAGCACACACTCAGCCACTGAGCTCCACCCACTCCACCCTTGCTCGGTGTTTTGGCTTTTCAAATATATCATAAATATGGCAGATATCCTAGGACTAGAGGGAGAAATGTGGGGGGAAATTGCAACTATAAAATTATTATAGTCATGATTGGAAATATAATTAGAAATCTAGTTGCTATCGAGGTTTTTCTCTAAGGATGGCAAACAATCAGCTCCAATGCTGGTTTCCTTGGCAAATTATTTAACTTGCTGTGCCCAGGTCTCCTGTCTGTAGTGGGGATGATAATTCTGGTAGACATTCACTTGAAGTTCTTTGCTGGCATCTGGCTCTTAGAATGCTCCTGATAAATGTGACTTGTTGATTTTGCTTGTTTCTGCTGTTTTCTTCCCCAAAGCAGTTTATTGAAACAAGAAAATATCCTCAATCTTTGCCTTTTGTTTAAAGAAATTAACGCTTCACTATTTGTGTCTACTCTACTTTTCAACCATGGTTGTACCAGGTTGAGTTATTGATCTCTGGGTGGGCTGCCCGATTCATTGACCAATTTGTTTGATAGCCTCACTACTACATGGAGCAAAAGGGCTAATCCCACTGCCCAGGCAACCTCTTGAAAAGGGAGCATTATCCATAAATGATTCTAGAAAACCTTTGACAACAGACTAATTTTTAACATTTGCCTAGAATTGCACATCCTAATTGCTTAAACATATTTACCAACATGCCTTATTTTCCTCGTTCCTTGAAGAGGCCAACCTGCATGTCTGCATTAGGCAGTCCTAAGGGTTTAGTTCAGTTTTTAAAAATTATCGTGCAAGTGACATGTTTTCTGAGATACGACTTAGTGATTCCTCGCTTCATGTCATGGAACATGACTTCTGCCTGAAATACTCGACCATCCTTATCTGCAACATGCCAGTGGATGCTTGCACACAACAAAAAAGGACCGGAGTGAGGGGACATCAGCTGCAAGAGCTTATCCCAAATGCTTGTAGTTGTCTTATCTGGCCAGAAGATATTTTTTTACTCCTAGTGTATCCTAGGGCTTATGGAATTTCAGTAAGAAACTCATAGTATCCACTTTTTTCCAAATTAACATTTTGAGTGTTATCTTAAATATGTATTTAAAGTATGTAAATATGTCTATATGTCTAATATACTTTTTAGGTGTTTAAACTACGAAAAGAGCACAAAGAAGAAAACCAAAATGGCCTCTAAACCCACTTCTCAGTAAATTTCTTAAAATTAATCAAGTAGGACTCAAGACTGCTTAGAAAACAGTTTTACTTGCTTTACCCCACAGAAGTTCTTCACCCTTATTAGCAAATGAATTAGTAAACTAAAAACTTTCCATTTCTAGGCCAAAGAAAGTTTTCTGGTGTGTGGGGATGGCCCATCACCCTCTAGCCTTTTCCTCCATCTTCCTTTTGGGCTCCCCAAGTACAATGAGCACATGCAGTGAGCCAGATTCTAGCCTGGCTTTGTGTACCTCAAGGCTGCCGTGTGTTCACAGGGGGCTCTTTTCTTTCCTGAGGCAGCCCCAAGGATTCCTGCACCTTGTATCATCCCCTCTCCTGTGCATAGGTGGCACCCAGGGATGTGAAAGAATAGTCTCCTCTGATTAGGTTACGGTATATGGTCAAGGGAAAGGGGTTTGGCAAATCTGACTAAGGTTCCTGGACGGTTCATCCAAAGGGGGAGGTTCTTCTAGGTGGGCTGACCACATCGAGAGGGTCCTTTACAGAGATGAGAAGCGTCAGCAGATGCCCTCCTGCCAGCCTGGAATGCGCTGGCATGTTGGCACGGGGGGACGGGGTACCTGGCAAGGACCTGAAGGGGCTCTCTGGGAGCTGAGAGCAGTCCCCAGCCAATGGTTGGCAAGGACATAGGGCCCTCAGTCCTGCAGGTACAAGGACGAGAATTCTGCCACAACATGGGCGAGCTGGGGAGAGCATCCTGAGTGCCAGGTGGAACGCACCCAGCTGACACCTTGATTTCAGCCTTGTGAGACCCTGAGCAGAGACCCCAGCCCTGCCATGCCCAACGTCTGTGGGCTGACACATGGGGGTGGTTTGAAGCCATTACCTTTGTCGTCATTTGTTATGGAGCACAGAGGACTAATACACATGATTTTCCAGAGTTACTCCCTGGGCACTCTCCCCTGGCTGTCCTTGGTCCCTCCACTGGCCACACCCCCTCCCTAATACTCTGATGACCCCCTGCTGGCAGAATCTTTCTGTTGGGATCCCTTTGCTTTTCCAGGGGGGTGGTTTGGGGAGATATGAACTGACCTCAGTGAATCTCTCCCTCATGGACCCATCCTTAGCTTCAATAAACTCTAAAGAACTCCCACACCCCACTCATCCCATGCAGAAGCAGTGGGGGCAACTCTCCACACCACCTCCAACCTACCTGTCAGCCTGTCTTTCCTGGCCTCTGGATTTCCCAGGTGGACATCTTTCATTTGTGTTAAGCTTTTTGAAGGGTCCCATGAACTTCTCTGTCTTGACCTGAGAGGAAGGGGTGGGGGAGCCCATGGCCCCCATCCCCTGGGAGGGGTCCTGGTGAGACTCACACAGCTCTCTCCAGAAAGATTTGTCTTCACAGAATTCTCTCCAACTGCAAAAATACTAGCTCAGACCCTAGGATTAGTCCTTTCAAAGGCTTCTGGCCAATCGTGAGAAAAGGGGCAGGCATTCCCTCGCCTTCCACCAGGGGTAGGAAGTGGGCCTCTTAGTACCTGCAAAAGGCCCTTCCAAACTCAGTGTGGGGAGGAGCTTAAGGATTTTGTAACTGTTGGGTTATTTTCATTCTACACTTTCCTTTGAAAAGACATACTTGGTCTGTATCCTTGCTTTGATATAGTTATTGCATCTTGGTCCTTTATTTCAAAGTTCCAAACTAACATCGTTACACCTGTTTAATTTTTTTTTTTCCTGAAGAAAAATAATATATTTATTTTGTTGTTTTGTTGTTGTTAAATGAAATTAGTGAATTAGGAGGCCTATCTTAATCTGGGCTCTGAAAGAAAAACATTTTTAAGCCAGTTGGTTACTCTGTGGTTTGAAGAACTCTAACTTTCCCAGTCATTTTATTGCTACAAAGGAAAGTTACTGTCTGTACCAGTTAGCTGTCATCTCAATAATGCTGCATAACAAACCACTCCAAAACTCGGTGGCTTAAACCAATAACCATTTATTGTTGCTCACTAACGCCCCTTCCCGCTCCCCCTCCCAGCTTTTTTACCCCCAAACCCGCCCTTCCAGTAAAAGCCGTGACAATCAGATCACAGGAAATGGACTGTGTCACCCACCAAAGTTGATGCTGCTTCCACAGTGTCTCCACAGTAGAAGCCCTGCACGCTTCTGCTTCTCCATGTCAGAATTAATCCCATGCTTTTATTCTCAGCTTCCGAAGCTTTGAGTGTGACTCGATCTTCTTGATCTTAAAAAGCATTAAAACGCCAATCAAGTTGGCCTGTGTCTCTGGCTATTCAGCCCAAATTCTAAATGAAGCCTGCACAAGGGAAGCCGCCGTGACTTCCCCGGCTTAGTTAAAACACCAGACCCTCGTCGAGTGCCTCTGCCCAGGGTGCAGGCACGTGCAGGTGCAGAGAGAGGCACATTTGCATTCAGCTCCAGGCTCCTGGAATCCGGTTCCTGGGAAAGACTGTGTTTTATGCAGATCTGCATTTAGAGTCCTGGCTCTTCCACTTATTATTTTTGAGACCTTTAGCAAATCACTTAACACCCCCGAGCTTCCATGTTCCCATCTGTAAAATAGAAAAGATAATATTGCCTTCCTGTCTTGCTGTCCTTCACATATAATAGGTGTTCAGTAAGTGTTTTAGTTTCCTAGGCTTTTTAAGCAAAGGGTTCTGCTTAAACAATGGGAATTTTTTAGCTAACGGTTTGAGGCTGGAAAAATATCCACATCAAGACGTCATCAAGGCGATTCTTTCTCCCCAAAAGCTGTGGTGTTCTGGGGCTGGCAGCTGGCAACCCTTGGTCCTTAGCTTGTCACATGGCAAGGCACATGGCGGCATCTCCTGGTTTCTTCCTTCTGTTCCAGGTTCCGTTCCAGCGTCTTGCTTCCATGGCTTTCTCTCTCATGTATGAATTTCATTCCATTTATAAAGGACTCCAGTAGTAGGATTGAGACCCATCCTGATTGAGATGGGTCACACCTTAAATGGAGTAGCCTCATCAAAAGATCCTACTTACCGTGGGCCCACACCCACAGGAGTGGATTAGGTTTAAGAACAGGTTTTCCTGGGGTACATAGAGCTCCAAACCACCACAGTAAGTGCTAGCTCCCGTACCCTTTGATTCTGTGTTTCATATCTTACAATGAGACATTTTAGAGTCAACCTCTGGATGCTGATCACCTTGGACAACCAGAGGCCGACCCTGCAGGGTCGCCTGTAACAACGTGTGGATACTCCCATTCAGCTTCATTGCCAACATCATGAAGCACGAATGGGGCGAACTTTCAATAGCGGTTTCCCCCTCCTGACGAATGTGCCTATGGAAGTCTTGAAGCCTGAAGGGAGGGCGTGCAGGAAGTCCATTCCCATTTGGCTTGAGGAGCCCTCTGGAGAAGGAACTCCGTCTTGGGCCTTGTGTGGCCCAGGTCATCCTCAGGGGACGCCAGGTGTGTTGAGCTTGACCCAGCTGTGGTGCCGGAGCTTCCCTGTGCTGGGATCAGGACTGGAGATGGGCTTTGCTGAACTGGGGCCAGAGAAGCAAGAGAGCCGGCCTGCCTCTCAGCTGCCCTGACCCTGGGTGGCTCCAGAGAGAGTCAGGCGTTGGTGACAGGATGGCAGGGACCAAGTGGCCACCGACCCGGCAGAAACTCTCAAGCAGAGAGTGGCTTTGCAGTGAGCCCAGGTCCCGTATCAGCAGGAGGGACACAGAGCCAGGGGGTGCCTGCGTGGCTTCCTTCCCATCCCTGGGCTCTCTCAAATATTTGTGGGTGCCCCTCGCCGCCGCTCAGCACTGCCTCCTGCCAGCAGCCACCTGGTAGGCCCTGTCAGGGTCACTGGCCATTCCCCCCACCCACCAAGGACCTTGGCTGCCCAAATGAAGATCATTCATTGGTCAGTGGCAACCTCAACCCCTCCCTCCCCTCTTTTCTCCTCTAAAGGGGAATTTGCCCCCTCTATGTAGGCACATGTGTTTTTTCCCCATGCCTGCCAATTCTGAGCTGCTTTTTCCATTTCTGAATACTTCTAAAAGCATGACACATGCTTGAAATCTCCTTGGACTCTATTTCAATTCAGGAATTTTATCTCATGGGGGGAGGTGCTAATTTCCTGTGGGATGTTTTATGGGACTATTATAAAGCAGCAATCCCATTGGAAGTGTCTGAAATATGTTCTTTTCCCTTCCCAATTCAGATTCACCGCGCCTCTGGAGCCTGTGGGGCCCCTCCTCAGTGAGCTTGTGGGGACCCCTCAGTCTGCAGGTGAAGGAAAAGCCCCCAGATAGGATGGGCAGGACATAAAGGGTGTGGAAGGGGTTCCATAATGTTGGCAAGCACAGTACACCGTCCATGTGAGAGAACAGGGATATCTGTGAGAGAGGAGGTGGAGTTCGCTGAGCCATAATGCGTGGAAGCAGTAAAGATCTCTCCCACATTTTCTGTGCCATGAGATCACTTGTGTTGGAGCCACACTTTTTAACAGCACACAAAGTGGTCTCAGTTGTCTGGAGAATTAGCCACCATTTCTATCTTACTCTATTTTGTGGGTTGAGGTTATTTCATTCTAGTCACAGCAAAACAAGATGTAAATTCTCCCGTGATGTAGTGCATGCAAAGTACTTTCCCATACATTAGCATTTCGTCTTTGCCAAATCCTTGAAGGTGTTGTTGTCGTTTGCATATGAGTGAATGGATACTTGGAGAGCTCCATCAGAGACCTGCATCCAGGCTTGCTCCCTGGAAAGAGAGACACCTTGGCCCATGACTTCCCCTTTCTAGTCTGTGGCTCTTCTCTCTGCTTTTCTTTTGTCTTTTCTTTCCTTTTCTTACCCCGCTCCTTCCTTTCTCTCTTTTTTCCTCTATTCTCTTTCTTTCTCTTTCTCTTTTTTTCCACTCCCTTCTTCCCTCCCTTCCTCCCTCCCTCCTTCCCTCCCTCCCTCCCTCCATTTCTTTTTTCTTTCTCTTGCTTTTCTCCTTCCTCCCTTCCTTTCTTTCTCTGATTCTGTTTCTTTCTCCTTCCTTCCTCCCCCCTCCCCCCCTTCTTTCCCCCCCCCTTCCTTTTCTCTCTCTTTATTTCTCTTTCCTCCCTCCCTTCTCCCTCCCCCCCTTCCTTTCTCTCCTCCTTCCTTTGACATTTCTAGCCTGAGAGGTTTCTTTCTTTTTACTTCACTATCTGTCTCATCAACTTAAAGGCTTATGCTGCTGAGTTTTTATAACACACCCTGTTGTCATGCACAGTTGCTTAATGAAACCCTGTGCCATTTGCAGCAGCCCCTGCAGTGCTAGCAGAGAGAGTTAGTCCAGAGGTAATGAGACCTTGGCCCTCCTGACCTGAAGCAGGCTCTGAGGCAGAGGCATCAAATAAGTGGATTTACGGTGCTCAAAAAGTGCCAGTTCTCCATAACACTTCAGCTAAACCTTAAGGTGCTTGGGGTGTCACCCAGCACCTGCATGTGGCCTCACACAGGCCTACGTGTACATGTCATGTATACATGGCCAAGTTCAAGGCTGTGGGAGTTTACTGTGGGGAGAAGAGGGAGCTGGAAGTGCTGGGCCCCCCACCCAGCACCCACCACCCCTCAAAACCTTTTCAAGAGGGCCCGTGCTTCCTCCCATCTCTTCCCAACCCCATCCAGAGACCTGGTTCCAGGTTGAGCACCCTGAGCGAATCCTGCCCCCACACCTCCCTGGGGAGTTCATTCTGATTTGGCAGCATGTACAACTGTGAGGAAGCAGAAGGGGGGCTTACCTGGCTGCAGGGAGAGACAGATGGGCACCGGGGAGCCCAGGGAGCCTTGTGGTTTTCCCCAACCCCCAGGGTGGCCTGGATCCCAGACGAAGAGAAGGAAGCCTTGGCAAGACCAAGCCGGTGGCCCTGTGCTGTGTGTTAGCATGAACCCCCCTACCCAGTTCCCATTCCCCTGCCAGCTTGCGTCTTCCATGCTCAGCCTTTGCATGGCGTCGCCTGAAATGCCGCCCTGGACAGCTTACCTGGGCTTTCCTGCCATAACCTGGCAGCAGGTGCCTGATGCTGGGTGCACGTCTGGGAGCTCCAGTGGTCAGACTCTTTAACTGTATTCCCACGTTAGTACCCGCGAGTCAGGTACTCTGATTGTTGTCTGAATTTGCCAGGCTGCTATGACAAATACCACACCATGTGTTGGCTTAAACAACGGGAATTTATTGGCTTATGGGTTTTGAGGCTAGAATTCCAAAATTCAGGCATCTGCAAGGTGGTGCTTTCTTCCCAAAGCCTGCATCACCCTGGTGAGCCTTGGGGTTCCTTGGCTTGTCTCTCTGCTTCTCATCTTTATGGGACCATGCCCTCTCCTTTCTTTTCTCAGTTTCCTTGACTTCCAGCTTCTGCCTCCTTCCCCTGGCTTTTTCCATTAACGTCTGAATTTCTTTTGCTTGTAAAGGACACGATAAATGGATGAAGATCCAGCCTCATCCCTTTGGGCCACACTTCTCCCAGGAATAACATCTTTGAGAGCTCTTACTTCCATGGGAATGCTGGTTAAGATTAAGAAGGTGTCTAAATCAGGTTACATAATTCAGTCTACCACAGTTTTCTATTTTTAGCCTTTTTTTTAAACGAGGTTAATATGATTAGCCCAAGGTCTCACAGCTGGCTTAGGCTGCATCCAAAAACATAGTTTGCTCAGAGCTCCCTTTTGTGGGCTGAATCTGAATCTGCGGTGAAACAGGTGGGTCCACACAGAACAGTCTGCACGTGCAGAACACATGTCTCCAGTGGAGCCCATGTCGGAGCCCCCAGGGAAGACGCAGTTTCTTGTTTTGAGGTCTGGGCTGGAGCCTGAGAATCTGCCTTTTGACGGGCTCCCAGGGAGGCTGAGGCTGCTGCTTGGGGGAGCACACTTGGAGTAGCCAGGATTTTGCTTCTTCTCCCTGTGCTCAAGCTCTGAATACAGGAGGCAAAAGAGACATAGGACCCAGCTGAGATGTGATGAAAGGAAAGTCTACCTGGCATTGGCTACTTGAGACCCTGGCTTGGAAAATGCGGAAATTAAAACAGTATAGAGGGAACTGGATGTGGCTCAAGTGATTGAGCTCCCGCCTACCACATGGGAGGTCCATGGTTCGGTTCCCGGTGCCTCCTAAAGAAGATAGCAAGCTGGTATGATGAGCAGGTGTGTCAAGGTGACGCACCAAGATGATGCAACAAGAGACACAAGAAGAAAATCATAATGAGAGCCACAACAAAGCAGGGTCAGAGGTTCTCGGTGCCTCCTAAAGAGGGTGAGCAGGACAGCAAGCTGGCATGATGGGGCAGGTGTGGTGAGCTGACGTGACAAGGTAACACAACAAGAAACACAAAGAGGAAATCATAATGAGAGACACCACAAAGCAGGGAATGGAGGTGGCTTAAGTGATTAGGCACCTCCCTCTCACATCAGAGGTTCTGGGTTCAGTTCCCAGTGCCTCCTAAAGAAAGAAGACAAACAGACACAGCAAGTGCAAACAACGGGGAGGTGGGGAGAGATAAATAAATAAAATAAAATCTTGTAAAAAAAAAAACAACAAAAACATATAGAAGTACAATTATAAAAACATGATTTCATCAATTGTAACAGATGTTCCACACCAATGTAAGATGTAATAGGTCGGTTTGTGAGAACCCTATATTTTATGCATGATTGTTCAGTAAACCCACAATTTCTCTGATAAAAACATGAAATAAAATAAAATGGCCATTGTAGGGAGAACCTGGCACGTCGTCCACCCTGCCACGGGGGTGGCCTTTCAGGAAGGACTCGCTGCTCAGAGAGACTTCCAGGCTGTCTCTGATTTATTTCTTGCACGTTCCCACTACAATGCCACCCCGCAAAGGCATTCTGAGGACGGCTTTGACGATGCAAATGGGTGGCGATCAGCATGAGCTCCCTGGAATGCAAAGGAGGTCACCCACAGGGGGGAAATGATAGCATGCACCCAAGGCTTTGCCAGCCTCAGAGGCAGGCTGGAGCTGGGCAGGTCTGTGGAACAGCCCTGTAGGAAGCTGGGCGGTTGCAGACTTCATACCACAAAGCACAAGTAAATAACACACGCTTTCATGATGTAATCTATCGAATTGCTTTGTGGAGTATTTTTTCATATTCCGCGTGGACATACCAAGAAATAGGGATTGAGCTGCCAGCCCTGCCGGAGTGAAAAACACAGAGAGAGAAAAATGAACCTTTGGATCAATAAAGATTTTTTTCTCTGAATATTGGCAGGATATTTAAATATGCACATGCACAGAAGACAGCTTGCTGATGTGATTCAACTTGTGTTTCCTCCAAAGATATTTCCACACATTAGTTCTATTGTTATTATATTATCATTGTTCTTTAGATACAAATGTGGCATTGCCTCACAGAGAGAGAAACAGTCACGCTTGGATCATGGTTTTGTTTTGTTTTTTTTCCCAAGAGTGTGATATGCTTCTCTCTTTAGTGGGAAGCTGTCTATTTGGAAACACTTCAGATAATTTAAGGTGACTAGATAAGTCAGAGTGATTCTTATCCTAAAATGTGTGTCCTTTAGAGTCCAAGTTATAGAGAAGAAAAAAAATCGGTTGATCATAAAGTTCACATTTAAGTCAAAAAAATGAAATCCACCCCTTCCCCAGTGATTCAGCCCAGACATCTCCAGACTCCTGAAGGAAATTTGTAGAGTCACCAAGCTGCTGCAATAAAAAAAATATATAAAAATCATCATAACCCTGTTGAAATAGTGTGTCGCTACATACTTTAAACGGAAGAAGGAGGAGGAACACATCTCCCTCTATTTTTCTCCCAGAAGAGAAACAACCTTTGGATCTAAAAGATGTCACCCTTCTTTTAACTTTTACTGGATCCCTTAGCCACGTAATGAACAACCTTAAAGTATTTATGAAATAGCCAATGTGTTTCTAGAGCCTTCTAAGATGTGAGCTAAGGAAAGTATGATCCTGGCTGTGTTGCGTGTTCTTCGGCAAAGTTTGTTTTCAACGTGATTCCAAAAATGTTCTGGCCAAAATGAATGAAAGTTGTAGCAACATCTACAATAAGAGCAAATTGGCCCAAGAATAATCTGCCCAAGATCAGAGAAGGGAGGCCTCCAGGGCACTATTGTCAGCTTACGTGGAAGGAGGGCGCTCTCATTCCCCTGCATGGCAGCCAAGGGTTCTCAGCTATGGCCTGGCACAAACACAGTGTGTGTGATGGGCCTGGGTGGGCCAGGGGAGGATCTGCTGTGATGCCTGACCTCCATAACTGGCGACCAAGCTGGGAGGCAGGCAGGTGCATAGGAAAAGTTAGCTGAGGCGAAAAGAGAAGGACATTAGGGAATGGAAAGTGCAAGTTTAATCTCTGCAAAACTGGTAAAAAAGTTGTTTATAAATGCTTGGAAATGAATAAAAATGGTGAAATCACATCCAAGTGTGTGTAATTAGCAGGGCTAATAGATGGGTATGATAGTGGTTAAAGGGAAAGTCTAAGGTCAATGTAGAACTAGAAGGAAAGCTGAAAAATGAAACATGGGACTATATAGCCTACCAAACCCACTTGTGAAAAATGAGTTTGGCTAGTTAGTTGTCCATATACAAGAATGTTTTTCCCTGAAACAGAGCAAATGTATTTTAATGTTACAAGATGTTAATATTAGGGTGATATTTGAGCAAAAATACAACCAAAGCAAGCTGTGCCCAGTAGTATGTAGTAATAACCTTCCATCGATGGTAAAAAAAAAAAAAAAAAAAAAAAATGGAAGTATGCCTAGTGAAAGAAACTAGACAATAGGTACTGCATATTGTCTGACTCCATCTGTACAAAATGTAAATACAAATAAATTTTAGAGACGGAAATAGATGAGCAGTTGTGTATGGCAGGAGAAGGATAGAAGGATTGAGAGGAGACTACTTTCTTTTGCTTTTTTGTTTTTTATTTTTTTGTGGAGTACTGGAAATGCTCTAATATTGATTGAAGTGATAAATGTACAACTTTGTGATCATACCAAATGCTACTGATTATACACTTTAGATGGATTATATAGTTTATGAATATACTTCAGTAAAACTGATTGAAAAGAACAAGTTAGCGGAGGTGAGTGGCACAGACAGAAGGTCCCAAATTTACTCTCCTGTGCGCTGGGCTTGTCTCAGGGATGGTAGTCTTCCTTCAAAGGAGCCTCGTTCCAAGTGCTGCTGTACTGAAAGCTTGTATTGAGTATAGAGCTAAACCATGTCTTTCCACTTCATCTGTCAGCCTCTCTGGGCCACCTTCAGGCCTGGCCCACCCACTGGGTCCAGCCAGAAGCTGACAAATCTCAGCCTGCCTTGGGCCTGGGACCACCTCGGTCCAGCAAAGCGCCCGTCAGCACTAGTTCCCTCTCAGGGTTGGGCCTCATGCCCCAGCTAAGATCCCTAAGTCCTGAGACAGATGTGGAATCCCACTTTCTGTTAACAGTGTAGTGGGGAATGCTTTTGTAGTGGGAAGAACAGATGTTATTTTGGCCAGCTTCGTCTGAGTTTGGAGGAAGGCAGAATCCCTGGCCATCGGAGGTCCACTTTGGGGCTGGATCCTTGATGAGCCTCCTTTGTTGTGAACCTCGAAGGCCTCCATCCTTTGCCCTTCTGGCTCTGGGTGGAATCTGGAAATGTGGAGGTAGAGCTGATTCACTCTCCTTGGGGAGTGGGGAGTTGTACAGACAACGGGCAACAGTTTGAGGGGGCCGAGGTAGGTGGGGCAAATGGAGAAAGGGCCCTTTAGTGGGGTGGGGTCCAGTAATATGCAGGAGGTGGCACCTGAGGATGAAGGCGGATAGTGAGATATCTCTTCTTGCGGGATAGTCCGACGGACTTTTTCTTAAATAAAATTTTCTTGAATTATTTATACACGAACATACATAAACAATTGTACAGTAGAAGTTATGAACCTACAAAACAATCATGCATATAATCATAAATGCTTCCATACATTACCCGACCACCAATACCTTGCCTTGTTCTGAAACATTTGTTACAAACTATGAAATAGCATCATTAAAATATTACTACTAACTATAGCCCATATCTTACATTTAGTGTAGTTTTCCTCGTATCCATCCAATTTTTAAAAATGATTTAAAAAAATTTCTTTAAAGATATTTAGATTACATAAATGTTACACAAAAGTTGTAGGGATTCCCATATGCCCCACCTCCCACTCCTCCCACAACCTCCCATATAAACATCCTTCATTAGTGTGGCACATCATCTGCAATGGATATACACATCTTGGGGCTTTGCTACTAAGCATGGACCATAGTTCACATTGTAGACCACACTCTCCCCCACACAGTTCTGCATGTTATATGCTGATATAAAATGGCCTATATCTGTCATTGCAATGTCACTCAGGATAATTCCCAAGTCCCGAAAAAGCCCCTGTATTACAACTGCTTTTCCCTCTCCCTGCCCCCAAAGCATCCAGTGGCCACTGGCTCCACATTAATATTGTAATTACTTCCATTGCGTGAATCACAATATGTCTATAACAGAATACCAGTAAGTCCACTCTAGTCCATAGCTCTTCCCCCAATCCTGAGGAGTATGAGATGGTGATGTCCATTGTACCTCCAAGTGAGAGGGGGCTTATATCCCATGGATAAGATGGATGGGATTATCCTGCCTGCAGCTGCAGACTCTCTCCATACCCTGGAATGGCCGTTGTTCATCATCATCTCCCCGCCAGTTGTCCTAGGTGAGTCCATTGAGCTGTAGAGTGGGAGTTTCAGCTCCACTGAGATTCCAGGCCCAGCTGGCACTCCATCAATTTTTAACACTCTGTTTTAGTATTATACATTTGTTATAGTTCATGAGAGAACATTCTCATATTTGTCCCATTAACCACAGTCCATCTTCCACCACAGGATTCGCTGTGTTATACAGCCCCATGACAACAACTTATTCTTATCGTCGTCATTGTCATCATTATCATCATCATCTTCCGATGGGCTTTAGAGGAAAGGGATGTCCCTATTGTTTTCTGCTTTTGCTGAGCTGAGCTGTGGTGTCAACGCTGTGTGGTAGACCGTCTTGTGGCGTTGTTACTTTGGAGAAGAGTGAGCAAGCAGCACATCCAGTGTTGGGTGAGGGGCACTAAGAGAGAAAACAGCAGCAGGAAACTGGGAAGATGAAGAGTTCAATGGAAGCAGTAGATCAGATCTTGAGCAATTGCTAAAATGGTGGAGAGGATATGGACCTCTCACAGGAACTGGGATGGGAAGGTCCATACCATTTAGTCTAAATAGTAGAGAGTGATGGGGGTGAGCACTGAAGCAGCAGACTTTGGATTATATATTATTCCTCTCATTCAGAGATATATGACTATAAATTCAAATTTGTGATTGAACCCTTAGTTGTAGCTCTGTCAGGACTAAATGTGGCATTAAATTGATGATTATAAAATAGACCTGCCAGTTACTATGATTTGGTGATCTGAATTTATTTTCAAACAGGGCCAAATTGCTACTCCATGGACTATGTAGTTGGGGGAAAATTTTTTTAAAAAACACTGACATACTTTGAGCCCCTGTTTTTTATATTTCCTGAAGAAATGCAAAAGTGGGAGGATGCATGGGTTTGCATTAAAGATGTTTGTATAATGAATTAAACCACCCAGACAACCAGATGGCCTCAGTAACTGGTCTCATTTCAACTCCTATCTTTGATGTTTACCATCTTGTCTGTGGTTTTATATAAATGATGAAGAAACCACCATCTTCAGACTTGGCAGAGCAGAGGCATGCTCGCCTGAATAATTATTTTTAATAGTAGCCATAGTACTTGTAAAATATTTTGGATTCATAGCCCTAGGGTAGAAGCCCTCTTTGCTCCTTCATGATCATGATATATAAAGGCATCCTTGACTTTGGGCCCTTACAGACTTCCACGCTCCAATGCTGGGGGCTGGGGAACCCATTGTGGGCAGAAGCTCAGATTCCATGTCTTTCCACATTTGGAAAGCATAACCAAGCGAAAACGAGCCTCACTTGGCCATAGCGTGTACTGTGTTTTTCCATGGGCTTGGTTAGGTAGCAGCCATTAATTCAACCATTGTTGTCCATTAATTCATCCTCCATATTTTTCCAAGCACCTACGATGGGTCAAGCTCTAGGGGTGTCAGCGAGCAGCAGACATCATCCCACCCTTCACCACATTTGAAATTCTAGTTACTCTTGGCTAGAGGACCACTCTCTGAATAAATGTATGAATCTGAGACTGCTTTTTCTTGCCATAATTGATTTTTCAGACTGATCGTCCAATCATTTTGATATCTTTCTAGTCCCCAACTATTGCCAAACATGTGGCTGTTCAACTCCCCACCGCTCTACTATGAAAGAATGAGAAAGGGAAGATAAAGAAAATAATATTGAAATTAGCACATCTTGGATTGTAGGGCATTTTCAGGAGAAAGGACTTAATGTTTAAAAAAACAAAACAAAAACAGAACAGAACTAAAGATTTACATTTAGCTTGTGATTTCAGTTTTTCATATCCTTTGTAAACCCAGAACATTTTCCACTCTTCCTGGCAAGAATTAGGTTTTAAATATCTGGGTTTAATTTAAATATCAATTTTATTTATGAATAATATCCCATCACCACTGATGTTTTGGAAGTGATTGTACTCTGATCCTTATCATGAAATTCCAAAAATTAAAATAACAGAAAAAGACAGCTCAACAAGTTATGGAAGCATTACTCCTAAAAAGTTCTGTCCAGGCACTTTTATATCACTACTTTCAACTACTAACTCAGTTGTTCCTCTCATGTTCAGGGAGATACACAGATGAACACAGAATAGTTAAATGACATAGTCAAGGTCTCCTTATTAATGAAAACAAATGAAGAAGGAAAAAAAATACATAATCATATATTCATATCT
This sequence comes from Tolypeutes matacus, assembly GCA_026826555.1. NCBI lineage: Eukaryota > Metazoa > Chordata > Mammalia > Cingulata > Chlamyphoridae > Tolypeutes > Tolypeutes matacus. The sequence continues at coordinate 638,637 of JAKSZT010021197.1, read as the reverse complement.
CACAAAACCAAACCCCATATTCTTTTTTTTTTTACCTTTAACATTAATATAGTACCTTTTGTTTTTGCTACAAAAACATTACAATGTTGTTGTTAACTATAGTGTATAAATTACATTAATTATATTTTCCCCATGTGTTGCCACATTCTTAACACCTTGTAGTAGAACATTCCTGTATTTATATTATTAACCACAATTCTCCTCTACCACCAAAACCATTGTTTTCCATTCCCTATATCATCCTCCAGTTGTCCTCCAACTAACATAAAGAGGGATTTTTAAAAAATAGACATTTATATCCATAGATGGAAGGATGGCTGGATGGACAAACAGATGGCTGGCTAGCTGGGCATTTTTGAATGAGTTTCACAGCTCACCTTGGTAGGTGAATGATGCTCTACTCTGGGGATTAAAGGGGCTTCTAAGTTTCTCCCTTGAACATCAGTGCCTTCCAGTGAACGGTCAAGGACTCAGAAACCTTGCCCAGATCTCTTTCTTGACAAAAGGCAAAAGGCATACTGCTGTGGACATGGTATGAAATGCACTAGCATAAAATGCAACAGTAAAGGGCATTTGATTTGAATGGGCCAGAAGCCGTTGCCATCCCATTTGTGTTTCTGTTCAATCCCGTGGAATAGTCTTTGGGCGTCTCCAGGGCGCCACCCACTGCTCTCCCCCTGGTGCTTCCCCCGGGAGCTGTCAGAGCCAGCCATCGCCTCATGTTTACCGCGGGAACTTCTGGTGGCTGTGGGTTTTGTGCCTTCTTTAGATGTTACAGGCTGTTATTTCAAGGCAGTTCTTGTCTGCACGTCCCTATAACCCTGCCTCTCTCTTTTTTAATGCAACGTCCACATGAATACAGCAGCACTTTTAAAATTAAGGGTCGTTAGCTGATCACACAGCCCAGGTATTTGGACTTCTTGGTGAGGCTTCGCATGTCAGATTTTATTTTCAGAAACTCGTTACGTTTTTTAGGGGACCCATGGTTAAATCACCCTATAAACAGAAACTTTTTTTTTCTCAAACAGGAATATTATTTACATTTTTTAACCCAAATGAGTGATCTGGGAGAATGTACTGTGACAAAGGAAGGCTTCAGGAAGGAGGAATGGGATGTTTTATCATCTCCCTCTTAGACAGTAGCCAAAATCCTATAGCCCGGGTCTGAGGTGGTCCCTCTGGAGTTCAATCCCCCAGTTTGCTGCACTGCTTCACACTAACCAAGGAGGAAGGGAAGGCGGACGAAGCGCTGATGGCCAGTCCCTCAGGAATGCTGATTTTGAGTGTGACCCCCAGTTGGAGGGGAAGCTGGGCTGGCTGGATTCTCAATTCTTTTAGGAATGCATAAATTGGCTCTTTGAGAGAGAAAAGATAGAAAGGCATAAAACAGCTGGCGAGGGCTCTGCCTGTCCATGCACTGGAAGACACCCTCAAAGATGATGTCCTTTTCCTTGGCCACGAAAACTCTTGTTGAATGAGCATTTCTTTTAACCACAGCTACCACTGCATGAGGATTTATATTTGCTATGTACAAAGCTCTGTGAGAAATAGAAAACTTCCGATGCATCTTTCTTTCAAGAAATTTGCAGTATGGTTGAGGAACACAAACCCAAGGGCCCAAATGGCGAGCCAGATAGTAGCGACTTGCTTACTGCATTCTTTAGATTTAGATTATTCCAGGTTGACAGGCCCCACATCTGGGGTTCTTCTGTCTCAGCCTGGGGCTCATCCCCCACTTTATCCAGACTGTAGCCAGGTTTTGTTAATGGTACATCCACAACGCATTTGCCCTCACTTCCTCTCTTTGCCTTCTCCTTCTGGAAGTCAACCCTGTATTACTTCTTGTCTGGGTGGTTGCACTATTTTGCCAGCAGATTTCCAAGACTCTCTCCCCATTTAGTCTACTGTTATCTCTCTCTTTCTAAAGCAAAGCTCTGGTCATATCTTTTGAAGTTAAACACACATGCGCACACTCTCGGTGGCTGCTTGTCTCTTTTCCATACAACCCCGCCTCCTTGGCTTAACATTTATGGTCTTCCACCATCTAGTCTCATCAATCAACTTTCAGTCCACTTCTCTGCCATTGCCCTGTGCTCTCACCATCCTCCTTGGCCGGGCTGCTCTCACTTAGAAGAGCATTTCCTTCTGCCCTGCTTCTGTGTCTTTGCTAACAGTGGGTATTAGCACTCGTGCTTGCCTCCCTCTGCTTCTCCCTGAGTGAGTCTAGTGCTTTTGCTTCTCTTGTGAATTCACCTTTATTTCCCCTGTCCTCTGAATTTCCCAAAATGCTTTCTCACTCTTATGTATTTACTATATAATACCATTACTCTTTGGGTAGTTGTCTTGTTGCCCAATAGGTCATAAGTACTTGAGAAAAGGAGAATGTCTTATTCATCGTGGAGCCCCGGCAGCACTTAGAGCAGTAGCAGTTGCTCAGTCAGTGTCAGCTGAGTGAAGTCTCATGTATTAGTTTCTTCCTGCTGCTGTAACAAATGACGACACACATCCTGGCTTAAAATACACCAATTTATTATCTTACACTTCTGAGGGTCAGACGTCTCAATGGACTAAAATCAAGGTGACAGTAAGGTTGTACTCCTCCTGGACACTTCAGGGGAGAATCTGTTTCCTTGCCCTTTCCAGGTTTTTGAGGCCACATGCCTTCCTTGACTCATGGCCCCTTCCTCCATCTTCAAAGGCAGCAGCATATGGTCTTTAAACCTCTCTTTCTCTCTCTCTCTCTGACCCCTGCTTCCATCCTCACATCTTCTCTGTGCAGCTCATGCCTCCTTTGTTTAAGGACTCTTGTGATCACATTGGACCCACCTGGATCACACAGGTAATGTCTCCATCTCAAGGTCCTTGACTTAATCACATCTTCAAATCGCCTCTTGCAAAGTAAGGTTACATATTCACAGATACCAGGAATTAGGAGGTGGACATTTGGGGAGCCCTTTATTCTGCCTACCAAAGCTTGTTTCAGAATTTTAGAAAGGTCTCTGTGAGCTGTGGTAGTTGTTAAAGTGAGACTTCATTGTCCATTGAATGAAAATTATCCTGTAAAAAATTGGGAAAGAATAAGGGAAACATTCCAGGCACACAAATATAGGTTGAAATATGCTTGGCTGTTAATGACATGATAGACAGACCAGGTTGACTGAAACAGAGCATTTTATGGAAGAATAGTAAATGTCTGTGTTTTCCTAACCTGTATCCTCCCATGTTTCAAGGGTGTTGTGTCATCAGCTCTTTGGTTTACATTACCTTCTCTTACACTGTCCATAAGAAAGCCAAAATGAACACACAGAGGTGATGGAGATGGCGCTTGTCTGGTATGCAATTTACTTTCTCATACTCACATTTAGTACTGGCTGCCTGATTGTGGAACATCTCTTTTATGCTTTCTTGGGGTATAGTTTACACACAATAAAAGTAACCCAGTTTTGGAGAACGGTTTGATGAATTTGGGTATCTGTATACAATCACAGAACCTCTACCAACTATCAAGATCTTGAACAATCTTATCACCCTAAAGAGTTTGCTCCTATGCCTTTGTCATCTCTCCCCTAACCCCAGGACCCAGGCCACCACTGATGGGCTTTCTGTCACTCTCCTTTTCCCTTTTCTAGAACACAACATAAATGGAATCAAACATTATGCAGTCCTTTTAACTTCCACATAGTATCATGTTTCTCAGATTCAACCAATGGTGGTGTGTTTCAGAAGTTCCTTCCTTTTTATTGCTGAGTAGTATCCATGGTATGAATACACCACAGTTTGTTTATCCATTCATCAGTGGATGGAAGTGTGGGTTGTTTTCAGTTTTCAGTTATTGTGAATAATGCTGCTGTGATCATTCACGTACGTTTCTGCGTAAACATATGTTTTCTTTCTCTTGGGTGTGCTGAGTCAAATGGCAGCTCTATGTTTAACATTTGGTGGAACTGCCAGATTAATTTCCATAGTGGCCACACAATTTTACATTCCCACCAGTTGTATAGGAAGGTCCCATTTCTCCACATCCTCGCCAACACTTATTATTATTATCTTTTTGATTGTGGTATCTCATTGTGGTTTTGATCTGCATGATCTGCATTTCCCTCTTAGCTAGTCTTGTTAGTGTCTCCTCACACACCATGCACCTTGCTTGGGTGTTTATTCTGCCAAGAAAATCTTTCTCTTTTCCATATTCCCTCAAGTGCTGTCTAGCAGTAAGTGCTGTGAGTTAATTGAGGTAGGGCTTTTCCATTTTTCTTCTTTGTCTTGCTCTCATTTTTATATCTTGCTGTCATTTATCTCATTAAAGAAATTTATCCAATTTCATCTAAGTTGTCAAAATTTTGGACATTAAATTGTTCATAATATTCCTTTATTTTCCTTTTAATAGCTATAGTGTCTGTAGTGGTGTTTCCTCTTTTATTCCTGATATTGGTAAGCTATATCTTATCTCTCTTCTTGAACGGTCTAGTTAGAGGTTTATCCTTTTTGTTGATCTTGTCCAATAACCAGCTTTTATCTCTATTGATTTTCCCTATTAATTTTCTGTTTTATATTTCATTGATTTGTGCTCTTATCTTTATTCCTTCCGTTTGCTTACTTTGAAGTTAAGAAATTTCTTAAAGTGGAAACTCAGATCATTGGTTTTATATCTTTGTTTCTAATTCAAGCATTTAAAGCAATAGATATTTCTCCATGCAAGGCTTTACCTGTATCCCACAAATTTTGAAAAGCTTTGCTTTTATTCATTTCCAATTCAAAATATTTTCTAATTTCCTTTACAATTTCTTCTATGACTAATGGATTATTTAGAAATGGTTTGTTTTAATTTCCAAATATTTAGGGTTTTCCTAGTTACCTTAATATTGTTGATTTCTAGTTTAATCTACTGTGGTCAGACAATACACTTTGTATGATTTCAGTCTTTTAAAATAGAGACTTGTTTCAAGGCCTAGCATGTAGTCTGTCCACAATGTCCAGTATGCCATTATTAAGTGTAAGGTCTTGTAAGTACTGGTATTTGAGGGCATCTTTCAGACCTACCATGAGTTTGCTGACTTCTTTTTTATTAGTTTAGAGGTCAGCAAACTACTGCCTGTGAACTCAATCCAACTCATTGCCCGTTCTTATAAATAAAGTTCTATTGGAACACAGCCATGCCCATTTATTTACATATTGTCTATGGCTGCTTTAGCACCACAACAGCAGAATTGAGTAACTGTGGCAGAGACCATTTGACCCAAAAGCCTACAATATTTGCTGTCTGCTTCTTTATGGAAACAGTTTACTGACCCTCTGTCAAGTTGTTCTAGCATCTGTTAAGGGGGTAGATTAAAACTTCTATCTTTGATATTTGGAATTGTCTGTTTCTCCCTTTAATTCTGTCTATTGTGTTTTATGTATTTTTTATTATCATAGACAGCATATAACATAAAATTTGTCTTTTTAACCATTTTTAAGTGTGCAATCCAGTAACACTGGTGATAGCCACAATATTTTGAACTATTTCCACTATTTCCAAAATTTTGCATGACTTCAAACAGAAACTTAGTACCCATTAAGCAGTATTTCCCCCATTTTCCCCTATCTGCAGCCCCTTGTAACCTCTAATTACTTTGTCTCTATGAATTTGTTTATTATAGATATTGCATGTAAGTGTAATCATACATATTTTTCCCTTTGTGTCTGGCTTATTTCACTTAACATGAAGTTTTCAAGGTATAACTTCTTCATTCCTTTATATGGCTGGATAATATTCTATTGTGTACATGGACCACATTTTGTTTATCCATTCAACAGTTAATGGATCCTTGGGTTGTTCCACCTTTGGACTATTGTAAATAATGCTGCTATGAACATTGGTATAGAAGTATCTGTTCAAGTCCCTGTTTTAAATAATTGTTAGGTCATATGGGCACTTTTGCATTTCACTTTTCTTTCACTCTCTTTTTTATTATTATTATTATTAGAGAAGTTGTAGGTTTACAGAACAATTTTACACAAAATACAGGATTCCCATATACCACCCTATTATTAACACGAACATATGTTACAATTGATGACAGCACATTTTCATAATTGTACTATTAACTGCGGTCCCTGGTTTAATTTGAAGTTCACTGTTGGTGTAGTTCCATGGATTTAAAAGAATTTTTTTTTATTCCATTACCATATATGCAATCTAACATTTCTTCTTTGAATCACATTCATATATATATTTCAGTACTAGTAATTACATTCACAATGTTGTACTACCATCACCACCTTCCCCTACCAGAACATTTCCATCTTCTAGGAACCCTGTACATTTTAAGCCTTAACTTCCTATTCCCTATCCCCACCCCGTCCCCTGGTAACCTATATTCTAGATTCTGACCCTATGAGTTTGCTTATTCTAATTATTTCAAATCAGTGACATCTACTTTTAACTTTTTGAGGAACCTCCAAACTGTTTTCTGTAGTGGCTGAACTATTTGACATTCTCCCCAGCAAAGTACAAGGGTTCCAGTTTCTCCACATCCTTTTCAACGCTCTTTACTTTCAATTTTTGGTTTTTTGTTTGTTTCTTTTTTTAGGAGGTACCAGGGACTGAACCCAGAACCTCGTACATGGGAAGCAGGGGTTCAACCACCAAGCTACATCCACTCCCCAGTGAGAGTTTTTTTTTTCTCTTTTGTTTGTTTTTGGGAGGTACCAGGGATCAAACCCCAGAACTCATACATGGGAAGCAGTTGCTCAACCACCTGAGCTACATCCGCTCCCCTGTTTGTTTGTTTTTAATAGTAGCCAACCTAGTAGATGTGAAGTGGTATCTCACAGTGGTTTTGATTTGCATTTCCCTAATAACTAACAGTGTTAACACTCTTTACATCTGCTTATTGGACATTTGTGTATCACCTTTGGAGAAACGTCTATGCAAAATCCTTTGCCCACTCTAGATTGGGTGGTTTGTCTTTTTGTGGTTGAGTTGTAGGAGTTCTTTATATATTTTGGATATTAAACACTTAACAGATATGTGATATGCAACTATTTTCTCCCATTCACTCTCTTGATAGTGTCCTTTCATGTGCAAAAATTTTTAATTTTAAGGAAGTTCATTTTTTCTATTTTGTTGCCTATGTTTTTGATGTAACATTTAACATGAGCTCCTATTTTCCTCTAAGAATTTCTGTATCTTTAGCTCCTAAATTTAATTTTGAGTTAATTTTTGTAATATAGTATAAGGTAAGGGTCCAACTTCATTCTCTTGCATTTGGGTGTCTGATTTTCTGAACACCATTGTTGAAGAGACTTTCTTCATCAAATGATTTTTGCACCCTTGTTGAAAAGCATTTGATCATAGATGTAAGTATTTATTTCTGGGTTCTCAATTCTATTCAACGGAACTGTATTTCTATCCTTATACCAATACCACACTGTGGGTCCAAATCAGGTAAAGCAGATATAAGTACCTTGTATCAGTCCTTCAGATAACCCCTAGACAAGTCAGAACAGACGGGCACAAGAATTTGCTCATAATATCCGCTCTGCTCCTTCCAGAACCAGAGACCAGGGTCCCATACCAGAAATGTGACCACAGTCTTCAAAGACTGCCACTGAGGTGGGGGGTGCAGAGGGGGTAAGCGGAGTGAGGGCATGTAATAATGCCACCAAGCTTTCCTACCATTTTAAGGTGCTTTTTACTTGGTTCAACATACATGTGGTTGCTGAAATCTTTTTGACTATTTTCCAGAGTTCTGACCATGTTGGTTTTGGCAGTTTCTGCTTGTTTTTCAATGTTTCCATAGAGGGACAGGGGTTTGGAGCTGCCTGCTCCATCATTTTGCTGATGTCATTCTGCTTTAGGTATTTTGATGCTTTCTTTTTAGGTACATATACACATATGATTTTTATGTCCTCCTGATGAATGGAACTTTTGATCATGGTGAAATGTCCCTTTGTATCACTGGTAACAATTTTGTAATGAAATCTATTTTATTTGATGTTAATGTTGCCACCTCGGCCTTCTTATACTTACTATTTGCATTGTATATCTTTTAGATCAATTTCATTTTAGACTGTGACTTTATATTTAAAGTGTCTCTAATACACAGGATTGTTTTTCCATCTGTTGTGAAGATCTCTGCCATTTAGTCGGAGCATGTAGATACTAAGGTGTAGTGTAATTTTTGAAATGGTTGGCGAACACCTTCTTATTCTTCTCTGAAGGATTGATGAAAAGATACCTTGAATGGGAACCATTTCCAGAGAACTGGTCTAATAATACATTTGCCTTTATTTTTATATTTGGATTTTGGATTGGATGATGTATTAGTCAGGGTTTTCTCGGGAAAAAGAATCAATAGGAGATATCTGTCAATAATATGAGATTTTAAAAGAGTCTCTCACGCGACCGTGGGGATGCACAAGTCCAGATTCCACAGGCAGGCTACAAACCAGGAGCTCCGATGAAATTCCAATGAAAGATCCTTGATGAGTTTCTGGGAGAAGTTGCCTGTCCAAGGACGAGCTGGGAAATTCTCTCTGAATGTTGAAATCACTTCCCCTTTTAAGGCATTCAACTGATTGAATAAAAGCGTCACCCATTGATGATGTAATCTCCCTGATTGATGCAGATGTAATCAGCCATCCATGCAGTAAACTCACTGGTGATTGAAGTCCATAAATGCTCTTGTATTATAATTAGCCCAATGCTTGCTGGAACAAACACCTGGACACAATTACCTGGCCGAGTTGCCACATTAGCCTAACCATCACAGATGGAGTATAGATAGATGTAAAAAAGTATCTGATGGTAATTTGATAAAGGTTGTAATTTGATCAAGGTTGTATCAACACCTGAGTTGCCCAGGAAATCAGATCTCCTGAATGTGACAACCCAGGCATTGATAAACTTATTATGTATAACCTTGATCCAATTATATTGATCCTTGGCTGCCTGATGAGGCATTACATTTCCTGATGTAAAATGGGAATAAGCATTGTTTCATGTCTATCTCATATCAATTATTAGATGCTGATGGTTTTGCATATAGTTAAGCACCATCAAAGAATATTTTTTAAAGCGTGGGAAAGTATTTATCAATCCGTATAAAAGGTAAAAAAGAGCCACCAACCATTCAAGATTTTATATATATATATATATATATATATATATATATATATATATATATATGAACGGTGTCATTGCAAATTGTAATTTCTTTCTATGATTACCATCACTGTGAAAAACCTTCTTTGGGGAAGTTTGGCTCTGGTTCATGTTCAGGGTTCTAGAGTTTGTCTGCTTAATAAAATCTTTAAAGAAATGATGACTAATCTTTTTCTTATTTGTCCCGAGGAGGGAAATTGGGGCCAGTGCTTTTGCACCTCTTTGGTTCATAATGAAAACTTCAGCTTCCTTAGGTATAACTTGATTTTGGCTCTAATTCCTCTCCTCTCATTAAAAAGAAAGAAAAAAAAAAAAAGTTGTTCCTGCCAAGTTCTCTTTTTCTCAAGTGGTGTGATTGCTCTTGTAGGTTTGTTGGCATGATGAAAGCTTGTTGGGAAACACATTATTCTGAGGCATCTAGCAAGACCTGGGACCTGCTGAGAGGGTGGGGAACTTTGAGTGGATGACCACAATGGCCTGCTCTGTGCAGCCCCATGCACTGTGTGAAGACTGACCTGCTGAAGGAAGAATTTATTGTGATTTTTTTTAGTCACCAAACCTAGTTCAATCTCATTTTGTTTTATTGGCATAGAAATAGAGCTATTCAAGGAAGCCACCAGAACTTGAAGAAACAAATATTTCTGTTTTACCAACAGGAAAAATATATGGAAAGTCTTCTCGACTTGGTGTCCTTTGCTGCAGAAAGTTTTTGTGTGTCTGTTGTAAACGTAAATGACCCCCATCCCCTTTTCTCCTCATTAAAGACCATCTATCTGCCCTCTCCCCCAGCCTACTGCAGTCTTCTTCACTGTACTGGGTGTGTGTTTTCTTCTTTGCCCAAATGGGAATGACAAATGAAATAGGTAATGTAATGGTTGTATCTGGGGGGGGGGGAAGAAATTTATAGGACTAACAAAAGGATTGATAAATATGTGTTTGCTCAACCGCATGTTGGGTTAGATACATGCCACAGGTAAAGAATGTACTATGTAAATACAATTATTATTTCGCAAAGAAAATCCTCAGTCCTGTAAGAACCAGTGAAAAGAAAGTTAAGCCGATGTTATGCCAAATGGGTGCCTGGCCAGAGACAAACATTCTGGCACCCATATCCTGGGCCAGCCATGGCTGACCATGCTTTTGGAAACCACGGTCAGGTCCACAGGAATAGTTCTGGAACCCCTTGAAATTCCCAGGGAGGGTTGGGACATACTGGGTGGAAGGCATGAGCATACTGAAGCTCCTTCTGCCTCAAGAAGATGCCAACTACCAGTAAAGGCTGGGTAATCACTGGGAATTTTAGTGGGAGTTTTGGAGTTTGGGATTATCGGTTGCTTTTTTTTTTTTTTTTTTTTTTTTTTGAGCCATATCTTTCTGATTTATCTATTTGTGTCTTTTGTTTAAAAAAAAAAAATCTGTTCAGAAAAAGAAAACTGTTAAGAGATATGAGCCAAGAAATTGAGAACACCATAATTCTTTGTTTAGTCTCTAAGGCAAAGTAGATCTGTATCTAAAATTAAAGGCACATTAAACAAACTCAAGGATTTGATACTTCTAAGGGTGCCAGTGTTTGCAGATGTCTGTCGCTGTTAAGAGCAGGGGCAGGGGAAGCAGGATGTGGCAGGACTTGTATTTTCTTCTGGAAGAAATGGGCATTCCAAACATGCCCCATAGAACCCATTCTCTCCAGATACATTCATAACTAACAGAGTTTCTGAAAGGTACTCAATCCTGGTTGGAAGCTGGAGCTGTGTTTATGCTGTGGGTTGTTAAATATATTTACAGCCTTTTCAGACAGTTCCATGGGGGGTTCAGTGGAGGTTATTTATTAGTCTGCTTCAACAGCTGCTGGCTGGAATTAAAGAAAATAATCTATCCAATGTGATTCGTAGACACATTATAAATCGCTTCAGATTGCAATGAGCAGTAGGAGAGGTAATTTGAAGGAACCTCCGCACATGTTGTTACTTACAGCACATCAGGAGAAATTTCTGGTGTGAAATACACAGATAATCAGTGTCTGCCGATAATGGGTTCTACGATGTAAGGTGCTCTTGAAGTCTCAACAGTATTTCTTTCCCCATCTTTGACTTCTTGGGTTACCAGGTGTTTTGTCTGCTCTGGTCCTGCAAATCTATTGACACCTCCGAGTGGGGACTAAGCAGAGCCAGTGCCTAGCACTTTTTCTGAGGTCCTGCCGACCATCAGTGGGTGGGAAACGGAAAACCTGAGAGCTTTAGGCTAGTGGAGCCTTCAGGTACCCCTCTGTGACAGTGTTTTCAAGGTCCTTTCAGAAGACAAGTAGCTGAGGCCTCTTCCTCACCTCTGAAGCTACTCTGATTCCACCACTCTCTAAACTGGAACTGCCATTTTGGAAGGCTGCTGGGAGTGAGTAACAAAAGAGAAAATGTGCACACCAGTCTACTCAACGTTTAGACCCCATCAGAGCACAGTGACAAAAATACAAGGTGCTCATTATAACTGTGAAAAAAACCTGGATTTGTGTTTTTTTTCTAACAACTGGGACTCGGATAAGTAAATTAGGGAAAGAGTTTCCCCCACATATTGGAGGGTGAAAAAAAAATGAGGACATTATTAGGACATATGAAAAAAATTGGAATAAAGACTGTAAGCTTTCTATCAATGTTAAAGTTCTTGAATGTGATAGCTGTTTCAGGCAGTTATATAAGTGAATATCATTGTTCTTAGGAAATGTGCATGGGATTATTCTGTGTTCAAGGAGCATGAAGTATGCAATCGACTTTCAAATGCTTAGAAAATAGATGCATAGAAAGATGGATGATAAATAATAGGTAGATAGATGGATTGGTAGATGGATGGACAGTTAATGGATTTGGTAGATGGATTAATAGAAATTATTCACATTAAAAGTTTTTTTTAAAAAAGCCCCCCTCCCTCTCAATATCTAAATCCCCTGTCAGTCTTAAGCAATCAGAGCAGACTTCACCCCAAATCCCTCAAGATTAAGGAAAGAACAAACATAAAGGGGGAGACTTTTGTCAGTAGCAATGCTTCAACATTGGTTCATCAAGTTTAACAAATGTACCACACTAAAGTAAGATGTTAATAGGGGAAACTGTGTGTGTGGGTGTGGGAGGTTATATAGGAGTTCCTTACACTTTCGGTGTAATTTTCCTGTAAATCCAAAACTTCTCTCTCTATAAAGTTTATTATGTATATAAAAAAGAATAAGAACTTTTTGGGTGATGTGTGGCCTGGATTGCTGGGAGACCATCGCAAAAAGGTGAAGAAAGGTCTTCCCAGGTGAGGGGGTTTCCAAGTCCCCTACTGAGATGGGAACTTGTTGAGAGTAAAATTGTGTTTCTTGCCCAAAGTCTGTTGACATGCTTTGCCTTCTGCAGGTTCTAGTTGATTCTGAATAGGGTGGATTGCAATGGCGGAGTCTTGGGACCGTGCTTGAAAAATGCACATTTACTATCAGTAAATGTGTGGCGATTATACCATCTAGAAGCTCATGACCACGAGCCGGCTTCACCCGCCAGTCACTTCCTGCTTGGCCTTTTCCAGAAGCCACCACCTTCCCATGCCTCTCCACCCGTGCTCATGCCCTGCCTCCTTCCAGAAGGGCCTTTTCTGCCTGCAGCAGCTCAATGCCCTTCCCTTGATGGGGAGACTGCCCAGGCTGAAGCTGCTGGGGTCTCAAGGCCTCGTGTGGGTTTTAATTTAACCATGGTGTTCGTTTAGACGTGGGGTCACTCCCCGCCTGCTGTGCATTTCTGGGAGGGGGAGCTGGACCCCAGCCTCGTAGGGAGAGCCTCAGGAGAGGGGCAGCAGAGAGGGGAGGGAGGGTGAAGGTGCCGCTCCCGAAAGCTCACAAAACTCTGTTGTTCTGCGAGTCCTCCGTATCTTTAATACTTTCCTCGGCGCTTGCTGGCCCCAAGGCTGTTTCCAGAGCAGAGGCACTAGTTTCTGTGTGTTTCCAAAGTGGGGCCTGTCGGTGTGTCCTGGTGGCCCAGTGGGGAGAAAACGCCTCCCAGGTACGCTTTGTCCTCAAAGTCCTTCCTGCTTATTGTCCTTTTCCATCTGTTTGTTGCCTGGCTGGCAGGGAGAGTGAATTCTCTGTATATACATGGCAGTGTGGTTGCAGCCGTGGCCTCGAGCCCTGTGGCTGCACAGGGTCCAGTTCCGCAGCCACAGGAAGGAGGCATTGTGGGGTGAAGGGTGGTGCCAGGAGGACGCCAGTGCAGTCCACGGAAGGGAGATAGGGGAATCCCTGTTGACATTCCTTAAGGATTTATTCAACGTGGATCTTCTGGTTCAATCCTGCCGATTGACTCTAAATCCTCCAGAGCTAGCTGTCAGGCATAGATTGCAAGTATACAGGTGAGCACTCACCTTTCTGTGTCTTTCGTGTGTTCCTGGGACAACCACAGTATCTGCACTGGGCTGGAGCAAACCTCCAGACTCTGTGTGTCGTCCTCCTCCTGCCGAGTGGTCCAGGTGCCAGCTCCCGGGCTCCGGCCCTCATGTCTCAGACCAGGGGCCGCTCTCCATGACAGTCTGTCCTGAGCACAGGGACTGCAGATATCAGTGCCGCTGGGGGGCGGGGGGGGTGCTCGTGGGGCACACCAACCATGGGAATGTCTAATTTGGGGTCTAAAGTCTTAGAACCCCGAAGGAGGTTGGAGAGAATTTGCACTGTTGCGTTTTGCTTAAATTTAGCCCCCCCATTTCTTTGCGTGTGTTTATTGTGAGTCTCTTCTGTGCTGGCCCTCGCGATGTGTCTATCATCAGGTCTCAGAGATGGGTCATGGAGTCCCTGGGCATTGCTGCTGAGTGGAAGCAGCTAGACCCTACTTCAAGTCCTGTCTGTGCCCTTCATTGGCTGCTTGACCTTGGGAACGCCAGTTAACCTTGGTGAGTTGTGGTTCCTTTGATAACCACAGCACCCCTGCTTCCAACAAGGCTCGGAAGGCTTCGTTAAGGAAACATGCGTGAAGGAACTAGCGTGGGCTCTGGCATGGTGTGGGACCCAATGACGCGGCCCCACCTGCACACACATGTGCACAGACACACATGCACGCAAACATGCACGCACTGTGGGGGTCACCCTGGGAACCAGGGCCAGCCTTCTCAACACTTAGTCCTGATACTTTTTACCTAATTTCTGGGCTTGCTGTGGAGCCATGCTGCTTTTTCAAAAACTGCATTCAGACAGAGGATTGGCAAACTTCGGTAAAATTGTGATTATTCCCCCTAGACCCTGCTCTGCCTCAGGCTTGTTTTCTTAGAGTGTTATTTTCCAGTCCAGTCGCTGCAGTGGCCCAGGGACATTTTTAGGGTGTCATGGAGTCACAACTGTTGATTTTGTTAATAGTGTAAACAAACCTTCGTTGACACCATAAATAGCAGAAGCTGAGCTTTTCTCTCCACCTCCTGGGTAGGAAAGGTATTTAAGCTGGAAGGAATTGAGTCCTAAGCTTAATACAGTTACAGACCCAAAAAGAAAACTGTGTACAAGATGTGTTTTCAGGAGGCGGAGAATTGTGAAATTGGCACAGCAGTTGGCCCAAAGTTTGGTATACCTTGAGTGGCTTCTGACAGTAATTGATTGTTGAAGATGGTGACCCACTTGGTGCTTGGTGGACGTGGGAGTGAAGCTGGCGTGTGGTTGCAAAGTACCTACTGGAAGAACTTTGTTTTTCCTAAGGAAACAAGAAGTGCTCAGAAGTTAAATTTAGGGAGCGCGATCAGAGCTTACAGGTAGACTTAACCAAGAACCTGTAAAACTTCAATCCCAAGCCAGGACTCACCAGTAAAATTTTAGAGGGCTGAGAAAAGCCATTGTTGTAATTGTGATGTCCAGATGTCACCTAGAGTAGAGGGTTCAACCCCCTGAAACACTTGACAATGTCATAGGCAATGATGGGTGATAATTTTGAGTGTCTCTTCTTCATGTGCTTCTCTGATTACTTTTGTAATGGGATGGTATTAGATAAAGAACAAGTTAAACATTCTTAGAATGAAAACATCATCATATGACGTCAACCTTGAGGGGTTTGTTTTGTTTTTTGTAAATTTTATTTCAACTTCAAAAAATAAAATAACAGATAGGAGGCAATTTAACTTATGGAAACATTACTCTAATACATTCTGTCTAGACACATTTATCTCATTTAATCCTAAAAACAAACTCAGTTTTTTTCTCCAGTGTTCAGAAAGATACATAAATGAGCATAAATTGGTTAAACGACATGACCAAGGTCTCCTTGTTAATGAAGAAAATGAAGGGAAAAAAATGCTTAATCATATCCGTATCTCATAAAACTAAACTCCGTATTCCTTTTTTTACCTTTAGCATTGATATAGAAATTTCTTTGCCTTTGCTGCAAAAATATTACAACATTACTGCTAACTATATACGTTATGTTAGTTGTACTTTTCCCATGTATCACCATACTCTTAACACTTTGTAGTAGAACATTCTTATATTTGTATCCTCAGAATCCTCATCTACCACCAAAATCTCTGTATTATCCTGTCCCTAGATTATCCTCTAGCTGTCTTTTAATTAACATTAACCTCCCCAAGACTCCTCCTTTCAGCCACAATCACAGTGTTAGTTATACTCATTATACTTTGCTGCCCTGTGGTTTTAATGGTCAGACGGTTCAGTTTTATCCAGCTGAGGCTGAGGGCTGGAGGCAGCACCATCATCCTCTCTGCTATGATCCCGGTGCATTCCCCAGGCTGGGGGGAAGGAGTCCCACGAGCACGGCTGATAGAGTCTGAGGGGTGGTGGCCCCGGGACTCCAAAAGCCTGTGTGTCTGAGCCAATCCTCACTCCCCAAGACTCAGTGCTTGTTTAAACCCTCTGTGGAACAATCTGCAGCCCTGCCAGCCCCAGCCAGATACCTGGAACCCATGATACAGGAGCAACAGGCCTTTGCTCCAGAATGACCAGATCACACAGAAACGAATTCTTGTGGCTGAACCAGAATTCATACCGAGCCCTCAGTGAGTTGGGGAATTAGGGATATGATTAACTGTGGACTAGGTGGCTCGGGACCTGTGGGGGGGGCCCTACGAACCCCAGTGTCTGGGGAGAATTGTTCCAAGTGACCTCTCATCCCACTGGACTCGTCCGCAGCTTTCTCATTCATGGAGTGCTGTGGCTCCTACCAGAAGTGCCTCCGGCTGCTCTTTCACCAGACTGTCCAGTGGGTAGTGCTGGCTGTTAGCTGCAAAGCGAGTCACGGGGAAGTGGGGAGAGGTTTGAGTCTTTTGTGGACCCCAGAAAATAATGTTCTTAAGCTAACCCATTCCTGTGCATGTGAGCCTATTTATGACAGACCTTTTGATTAGATCAATTTGGATTAGATCACTTCATTTAAGGGCCTTTCTTTGATTAGATTGCAGGACCCAGGGTGGGTCTTAATCCTTTACTTTAGTCTTATATAAACGGAGGAGAGAGGAGAGGAAAAGCTACTTTGCCACATGAGAGAGGACTCCAGGATCGCCTGCAGCCACAGAAAGACAGAGAAACCCTGAGAAGCTGAGAGAGAGGCCGGAGGCTGGAATCAGCAGAGCAGCCCAAAGCTGAAGAGAGGAGGCCCAGAAGAGAGAGGGGAGAGAAGAGCCATATGCCTGATCTCTTACAGCTGAGCTCGGGGAGGAAGTGAACCTAGAGAGGAAGGCAGAGACTGGCTGCCATTGTATCTTGCCATATGGCAGGAGTCTAGGACCGCTAACAACCCGCCTTTGGTGAGGCAGCATCTCTGATGACGTCTTGATTTGGACATTTTCACGGCCTCACAACTGTAAGCTCTTACCCTAATCAACCCCCATCATAAAAGCCACCCCATTTCTGGTATTTTGCCTTGACAGCCTTTAGCAAACTAAAACAGGGTGGTAAAGCTGGAGGGGCAGGCAAGGGATGGGAGGCATGATGGAGCCCAGAAAGTTGATTTACCGCCCCAGGTGTGCTGAAGGCCACTGTGTTCAGGGCACAGTGCGGTTCAGCCTCTGAGAGGTGGCGTGTGCACATGTGTCTCTAAAGGCCAATCACACAAGACTGGGGTTGTGAAGAGCCCAAAAAGTGAGCTCGTCAGTTGGGGAGTAATAATAGTGCCGTGGTGATGTCAACCCAAAGCCGAGATGGAACGATTGAGCAGCAGGCCAGGAGGGAGTCTCCAGGGCAGTGTCTCCCACCGTTGGACTGGCGGTGGGTCTCAGGCCCCTCCCTCCACCATTCCAGGCCCACCTCCCTCATCTGTGAGGAAGGGTTCAGGTGGGCGCTCAGAGGCCTCTCGGGGTCAGGGCGATGATTCACACAGCTGGGGGAGGGTGTGGGAGAGTCCACACCAGTTGTGGCAGAGAACTGGGTTCACATGCACGGAGGAAGAGGTGAGCGGAGTCCACGTTGATTCCGTTTTGGCACCTGGTCAGGTGGAAGACCAGGTGAGGAAAGGCGGTCAGGAGAGTGAGAGCCCGGCAGAGGACTGTCGCAGACTCGTGTCACAGGTAGCTGCCGCCTGCTGCTCGAAAGCGGTTAGTCTACAGCGGAGTGGCTCAACAGCACGTGGCAGAAGTCGGTGATTATTTGTATACCATGAGCCCATCACAGGTTGATATAGCTGAATAATGTTGGTGGGTTTACCCAGCATCCTGGAGTGAACAGTGATAAACCATCGTCACACACATCGTTCCCTGCCAGGGTTTGTAGGTCAGTGTGGTAGGCGCTACCCATGAAATGATTAGGCGGAGGCCGTCACCAGGGATCTGGTTCCTACCACGCTGCCCCCCTGGTTTAAGTCACTGGTGCTGGGTAAAACCACACGGCATGGATCATCGTCGTGCGGGGATCATACATCCCCCTTTGTCATCTGCTCTCTGCACGGACTTTGTTCCGGGTAAATGATTCTTTGAGGTGAAAAGGAGGAAAATGTAGCACTTCCTCATTTCCTTGAGTAACTTCCATTCAGAGCACATGCTTCTTTCTACCTTCAAGTTGAGGGATCAGATTCTGGGCCTCTTTGAAAGCCACAGCTATTTGAGAAATTAACTTCTGGCATGCGCTTCATGAGAATAAGATGTATCGTCTTGTTTGAAATTTAAATTTGGAGCTTAAAAAAACTTGATTGAAAATCCATCATGGGATTGTATATGAATACTCACTGTTTCCACTTTACCCTCTTCCAGGTGGGAGTCTCTTAACTAATTTATGAGTCCTAAAGCAACTTTTTCAATTTCCAACTCCCGCAAAGCAAGCAGCTACTGAGGCTTGAGACTTGAGAGGGAGCGTGTGTTTCGCTGTTTTTTGTACTGCCGGCGGCTGTATGGTACTTCATTTGGGTGCCTGGACCCTGGTCACAGTGCACCTCACGAAGTCTTTGACACGCGTATGGACAGGGCTGTTGCCTGGCTGCGGCGGCATTATAATGTCCAGAAAAGCTGTTTAAAGATGCGGAATTATTTGCATCTAGGCTCAGAGGGGGCATCAGGCAGCATCTGATTTGCTGTTGTTGTTTTTTTAAAACAATTTATTGAAGTATATCATTGATACATGAATATATACAAACTATAAGTGTTCAGCAAACATCGTGAACTTACAAAACAAACATGCATAACATCATCCAGGGCTCCCATACATCACCCCCTACATACACAAACACCCTGCATTGTTGTGAAACATTTGCTAACAAATCATGAAAGAGCATCGACAAAGTATTCCTACCAACCATAGTCCGTATCTTCCTCCCTTATACATTTTTTTAAGGATTTATTTATTTACTTACTTTTATCCATTTTTGCCTCCTCTCCCCCCATTTTTGCTGTTTTTGTGTTCATTTGCTGGGCAACTTGCTGTGTCTGTTTCCTGCCCTCTCTTCTCATCCTTCTCCTCCTCTCTTCACTGGGATTCGATCCTTGGAACCTCCAATGTGGGAGAGAGACGTCCTACCTCCTGCGCCACCTTAGTTCCCGGTTTTTCAGTGTGTCTCGTCTTGGCTCTCCCTTGTGTCACTCTCCTGTTACGTCATCATCTTGCTGAGTGGCTCACGGAACCTGGCAGCGCACCTGCACACAGGGCCTGGTAGCCCACGTGCCTTCTATATTTTTCTTTTTTTTATTTTTACCAGGAGGTCCCGGGGATCAAACCCAGGTCCCTCCATGTGGGAGATGGACACCCAACCACCTGAGCCACATCCGTCCCCCTGCTATATCTCTTAAGGTTGACCAAAGATACCCAAAGTTACAGTCTTTTCCCATACAGGATGGTCATATAATAAATCAGGCTTAGTTTATCACCAGCATTCTAAAAACCAGACCTAGGGAGAAAAACTAGGTCTGGGGACACATGCATGGTTTCTAATATAGCGAATGTTTAGCCTACCCTGATTATCACAAAATCAGGACAGCGAGAATATTCACATTGATTTGCTAAGTTTTTAACACCCCGTTGATTATATTAAACATTCTTGATAAAAAGGTGGGGATTTGTTTAGGCTAAAACCTTGATGGAAGCAGCTGGCTACGTGTCTCAAGAACTGTGAAACTGCACACAGTTGAGGCCAGTGGTGGAGACGATCCAGACAGCCAGCCCCAAAGGAGCCAGGGAGCATTTGGTTAGGGGCTCGAGGGTGTGAGAGGGTCAAGAAGACCAACTACGTCTGTTAAATGGTTTTTCCTCCCAGAGGCATTTAAATTGAAGAGCAAATAGGTAGTATTCTAACATATCTGAAGAAAGGGAACTGTATCTGAAGATTTGAGCTATGAGAGTGGACCTTAAATAGGCTGTGCTCAATAAAAGAAGAGTTTGAGTTCTAGTAGGACCAGAGATAAGGAGCTTTAGCTTTGAAGAGAGCTGAAAATAGCTGCGGTGACCACCTTGTGCTCCAGACAAACAGCCTGGGACAGGTAGAGCTGACCAGTTTAGTGTGTGAAATTTAACAGATTATGGCTTTTATTGTTCTTGCTTCTTGTTTTTTCTAGCAAAACCAGCAGCACAAAGATGCAATTTCACCCTAAAACAGAACTAGGCTCAAATTCAGGCTCGCCATGATCACTTTGGAAGCTAGGGGAACTTGGGCAAGTTTCTTAATTTCTCTGAGTTGCCTTTATTTGGTAAAATGGAGATGATAATGCCTGCCTCGTGGATTGCTCTTGATTACTGCTGTCCTCCAGCTAGCATGTTTGAATTCAGCAAACCTTGTTTTTTTTTGTTGTTGTTGTTGCTAGCTATATTCCCCCCACCCCCACCCCCACCCCAAAATTAGGCACAATTGCAGCCTTCAGCAAGCTTATTACTTAACGTAAGACTTGGAAACACATTGCTATAATCTTAAGTTAGAACGTGAGAAGCACCACGAAAAAGGTTCCAACAGTTTGTTGTAGCCATGTGGGAGGGAGAAAAAGGGAAATAAAAAATGCTGAGATCTGGGCAGGTTCACCCTTCAGATTAATATGAGACCCAGAAGGCCACATGGTGTATGATTCCATTTATACGAAATGTCCCCAATAGATAATTCCATAGAGACAGAAAGCAAATTAGTGGTTGCCAGGGGCTGAGCGAGGGGAGATGGGAAGTGACTGCTTGTGGGTACAGGATTTTACTTTGACGTGATACAAATATTTTGGAAATAGAGGTGGTAGCAGCACAGTATTGTCAATGCACTTACCACTGAATTGTATATTTGAAAGTGGTTTTAAAAGGAGAAATTTTACATTGCACATATGCTACTAGAATAAATTTTAAAAAAAAAACAAAAAAACATAGGACTGTACAACACAAACAGTGAGTCCTAATGGAAACTCCGGACTATAGTTAATAGTATCATTATAATATTGTTTTGCCAATTTTAAAAAAGGTACCACACTAATGCAAAGTGTTAATAATAGGGAAAACTGTGTTGGGGAGTAGGGAGGTATATAGGAACTCTGTATGTTCTGCGTGACTTTTTCTGTCAACTGCTCTAATGAAACATAAATTTAAAAAATGGTTAATTCTATGTTATGTGAATTGCACCTTGATGTACTATTATTTATTTATTTATTTTTAGGAGGCACTGGGGATTGAACCCAGGACCTCAGACATACAAATAGCAGGTGCTCAACCACTGAACTACACCTGCTCCATGAAACTAACTTTTTAAAGTAGTGTGAAGATGATTTCCTTCAAAGAGTTATTGAATTTCTGTAATAGTAGGAATTCTTACATAAGAACGTGCGTTCACTGACTAATGCCATGCAGACTGTGACAGCTGAAAACAGAATTCTGGGCCCTGTCATGGCTCTGTTGAGAGATTTCATTTTGGGAACTGCAGAAGCTTGGACTCGATGACAGCTTGTGGGCATGAGGGCAGCTGGGGTGGGCTGTGTTGTGCAGGCGAGTTATGAGGATCAGGAAAGGAAAGGTCCTGGGTAATGGTGCAGGAAGGACGGCGCTGTGTGTGATGGGTTAGACCAAAAGATCAAGCAGCCGAGCAGGGCTCCGCACTGTGTTTAAATAGGGGAACCGTAGGAGAACCCACATCCCGAAGGCTAAGGAGCACTAGGACCCAGGAGATCAGTGGGGGGGGGCAGGAAGAGAGCACCAGGGTGGGAGCACTGGCTGCCGCCGGGCACCACCAGACCCGGGCTGTTCTGGAGACTGCGGGGAAGTGTGAGAACCAGAGGCCCTTCCCAAGTCCAGTGCAGAACTCAGAACCTAGTCCTGGCCTCCTGAGCCTTCTCTACGGGCATCCAGCAAGGAGGCTTTGTTTGCTACTCCTGGTCTTTGCCTGCCCCAGCGCCCTCAGGTGCCCTGTGCTGGGCGTCACCCAGGCCCCTTGCTGTAGCACCAGGTAGCGCGTGGTGGGTCCCGCTCGCCCTTTGCAGGGGGCCTGGCCATGGCCTTCTTGTCTCCCACTGTGCCTGTGTGTCACCAGTGCCACCACCAGCCTTCACTTCTGGGGGCATGAACAAGGAGGACCCCTCCAAGCCAGCTGGCCACCCTACCCCAGCACTGCCGAGACCCAGCTTCCAGCGTCATCTCATGGAAACGCATGGCTTAGATGCTCCTGTCGTGTTGTCTTTCTCCACAGAACCTCACTTTACCTGGCCTAGTGATGGCACTGCTTGGGGGGAGCTCTTTAACCAGAGTGGTGAGTTGGTGGAGAGGGGAGCAGTGGGTTCTGCATGGGACCATGGAACAAAGCACGCTTAAAAGCTGAGAGCAGGGAAATGGATGTGGCTCAAGCAACCGGGCTCTCGTCTACCATATAGGAGGTACAGGGTTTGATTCCCGGGGCCTCCTGGTGAAAGGCAAGCTGGCCCTAGCAGAGAGCTGGCACAGAAAGATGATGCAACAAAAAGAGACAAAGAGAAGAGACAATAAGAGACAGAGCAGACCAGGGAGCTGAGCTGGTGCAAGAGATTGAGAACCTCTCTCCTACTGCCGAAGGTCCCAGGATCATTTCCCAGTGCCGCCTAAAGAGAAGACAAGCAGACACAGAAGAACGCACAGAGAGCAGACAGCACAAAACAACTGGGGTGGGGGGTGGATAAATAAATAAATCTTTAAAAAAAAATAAAAATAAAAGCTGAGAGCAAGGGGCTGACCCACGAGTGGCAGTCTGGGCCTAAGAGAGGGCAGGCAGGAGCCGATTGAAGGAGCTGACATTTGTAGGACTGGAGAGCACATTGGTGAGTGGGCAGCCGGACCTCGCCAGCCCTCAGCAGGGTAAGGCAGGGACTCAGGAGCCCCAAGAGATGCTGGGTCCCCTGCAAGGAAGAACCAGGAGAGCCAGAGTAAAATGATGTGCCTGGGGACTCAGGGACCTCTGAGCAGTGATGACACCTGAGCTGTGAGGCAGGCGGCGAGCCGGGGGGAAGGCTGGAGGCCATGTGACCACATGGCCTGCACACACGTGACCGGCCACTGTAGCCTGTGTCCCTCTGCTGTCCACTAGCCCTTTCCCCACATTCCTCTGCTTCCCGCTTGCTGAGGGAGCTCGGATGCCAAACCTGTGCGTGTCATGCAATCCCTGACCTGTCAAAGAGATGTTGGGGTCTCGCTTGTTTCCAAGCTCCACTGACTTTGATGGATTTGGAGGGCTCTTGTGCTATCTCCAGACCTTGGTTTGCTCATCTTTGAAAATATCGTTCCTGTTTCCTTAATCTCTAACAGGCAAGGGTTCTGCCCCAGCCCTGCCCCATAAGCATTGTCTTCCCTCTGGCCCACTTGGTAGTTTTGTGCCTTGACGCTCCGACCACTTCTTCATGATTGGGGTTGGTTTTCTCGGTGGCTGCTAGGTGACTTTTGCTCTCTACTGTTCCTTTCCCATTGTACCATGATTTTAGAAGATTTTGCTCTTCTAGAAGGTGGGAAGGTACAGGGAAGGTGACAGAAGCTAAGACCAATCCCTTTTTTGGTGCGGGGGGAAGTACTGGGGCCGAGGATTGAACCATACATGGGAAGCAGGCATTCAACCACTGAGCTATACCCGCTCCCTAAAACCAGTCGCTTTTACTCATTATTAGCTCATTATTAGAATGTGAATGCCGTTATTGACTGAGTTTCAGTTTAGGATTGCCTATGGATTTTCCTTGCCTGGCTTTATTCCTCTCTTATTAAGAAAAATTTAGAGTTTGCTATGCAAAAGAAAAGGGGGGGGGCACCTAGAGTTAGGTAGATATGAACCAATAATCATTTTATTTGGTACATTTAGTTGCTTAATAATGTGTCTTAGTTAAGGCTTCACGCTTCTTTGGTGTACGTTTAAGGACGAATCTGCAAATGATAATAGGTTAACATTTCGTTACTATATTTTACTAGTAAATGTGACATTCTAGTTGAGTCTAAATATATGCAGACCTGGAACAGTGTTAAAATTGTCTGTGAGTGGGAAATAGATGGAAATAAATAAAAAAAGACAGATCGCTGGTGATTTATTCAGTATCACTTAGCAACATCAGTATTTTTGTCCACAAATAAAGGTCTCCTGTTTGGTGCATGTTGAAAATATCTGTACGCTGGCGTGGATGTGACCTTGTGTACAAATTATCTAAAGCAGAAAGACCTGTTTTTGTTATTGTCGGTTTTTACAGTACTTAATTTGGGTGTCTAGACGCTGGTTACAGTGACAGAAAAATGTCGGAAGATGTGAGACGAGATTTGAAAGGATGGCACTCTTAAAATATGGCTGCAAACCACCTCTTAACACAGAAATAAATTGAATTACAGAGTCTGTAGACTCCTAAATTAAAAGAATCTGTTTTTTCTAAAATGATTATTTGCATGTTTTACACATCAGCTTTTCCTCATCATACGTTGACACCTTATGTTCCCTGAGCTGTGCCAAGAACAGTGGGTGATTCCCAGGAATAGCCATGGAAAGGAGCTAATTTTCTGATACCTTGCTAGAACTGTCCCAGCTCAGACACATAGGCTCACCTCCATTTCTACTGCCGATAATGGCGTCCAGCCTCTGTATGAAACCCAATCTCTGCGTGTGGTGGTTGGTGTGGTGTCTGTGTGTTTCCCTCTTGGTGTCATCAGTGCATTGGTGACCT
This sequence comes from Tolypeutes matacus, assembly GCA_026826555.1. NCBI lineage: Eukaryota > Metazoa > Chordata > Mammalia > Cingulata > Chlamyphoridae > Tolypeutes > Tolypeutes matacus. The sequence goes on along the minus strand of JAKSZT010021197.1, from coordinate 613,955 downwards.
GGGGGTAGATAGAGTTAGCCGAAGTGACCTGTCCCTCTTGTGAGGTGTAATTGATGTGTGTTAATTGAAGTCATCATTTGTGCAGCAAATCAGTGAGTCTCACCATCCAAGGCTCTCATTGCCTAGGTATCTATGTCTAGCTCGTTTTTCATTCTTAGTACCTTTTATTTCTTCTAATTATTCTAGACACCTAGCTAGCTAGCATTTAATCTCATTATCCCATTTGTTGTCTGCTTTGTGCTTGAAGAGATAATGTAATTACCCTATTTTTCTTTGCTCTCTGATGTCTGGCCCACAGTAGGCACCCTGCAAATGATTGTCGAACCAATGGATCAATCAGTGTAATACAGAGCATTACAGATGTTTTGTATTCCAGATGTTTGCCCAAAGGTCAGTTGTTTGAACTAAAAATATTAATCCCCATATAAAAATATTGTAAATTTTGGCCAGAGTCCAAAATTAGCCCTTAGTAGTGTATATACTCAGAATGTAACTGATTGTTTGTTCCTATGTGTTTCTCTAAGACAGGAAATCCAAATAAGTGAAATAAAATAGTTGCATATTTTGGGAGTACTATTTCAAGCATTTAATTTAAAATATGGCTTTAGGTAGGTCCTTTTCTGTTAATATTTCACCTCTTTTTGGTCAGATCTAGTTTGGAAAGAGTGATCCATGAATGTATAGATACCAAAAGACTCAGGGTCCAAAGATACTTTTGAATAGATCTATTTAACTTTTTGCTATAATGACCTCATTGCTCTTTAGTAATATTCTTTCCTTCAGGGAAATCTGATGTTCAGGAACATTATAACAGAATGTAAAGTTTAATACCTTTGACTATCAAAAAAACAATATTTTAGAGAGTAATTTCCACTTGTGAACATTTTCAAAGGGCAATCAGAAATTTATGTAGACAACTCCACCCAAAAGGAGGGGGGTATCACTCCCTACTCCTGAGGTGTGAGCTGCTGCACATAAAGACTTCCTTCCAAATGTACAGTATTGGGGGGAGGGGGGAGAGCCACATTGCAGTGGAGAAACCTGACAAACCCTACCTCAGCCAGGTGATCATGGTCAATATCAACTGTCATAAAGCATGTTGATAGTATGTGCCCTTCATATAATGTGATAAGAATGGTACTTTACCTTTGCGGGTTTTCTCCCACAGTCTAATCATGAGAAAAACAAGAGAAAAATCCCGAAGGTTGGGCATCTTATAAAATACCTGCCCAGTACTCCTCAACACTATCAAGGGCATTAAAAACGGAAAGTCTGAGAAACTCTAACAGCCAAGAGGAGCTTAAGGAGACAAGATAACTGAACAGAATCCTGGGACAGAAAAAGGACATAGGGAAAAACTGAGGTAATCTGAACAAAGTATGGACTGTAGGTAGATTTTTTAAAAAAACACAGTAATATGTAAGAGGAGAGAATGGTATACAGTTGAGTGGTGTTAATTGAACACTATTTTTCTCAATTACTATGAGATACAAAATTTCAAGAACAATTGTAAGAAGAGAGCAGTAAAATTAGTCACAGCTTTCTTTCTTCTGCCTTCTCCTCATCTCATTCTCTTCTCTTTTGTTCTTAGAAACTATTCGGCTAGATTACTTCTGGTGAAACATCTTGAGGCTCTCTTACTATAGAATTCAACATCATATAAATTATTGATTTTTCAGATTACTATTTTCATTTGAAGTGGCCTAGAAGACAGCAAACTACAAGTTTAGCCCACAGGGTATATAACAGTTGTTATTATAGGGTACAAAGAATGCAGATTAGTTGGTTTTTGAATTGAAAAATTACATAGTCAGCCCTATTAGGTAAGCCAGGTGTGCCTCAAAGAAGCTCACTCTAGACAAAGACACAGAATTAAAGATTGAAAGAAGCTGGAAAATATATAATTGAATTATCTTATTTTATAATTGGGGAAAAGTGGGACAGATTATTACTTAGAGCTTGTTTTGGGAGTTGCATTATTTTCTAAGAAGGTGTGAAAAGTAGTTTCTTGTATGTAAATTACTTTTACGTTCTAGTTTAATAGCTCCATTGCTGTCTTCCTTATAGCTTCATTATTATGGAGAGAATGCTTAATGTTAAGCAATAAATTTATTATCCATCTAGCATGAAGCAAATGATAGTTTTAGAATGCATTTCTGCCCTAACTAGTCAGAGTCACCAAGATATATAAATTGCATACTCATAAATTGAATAAAGCCCATCTTCTTTAGCACTAATGTTTGTTGTTTGTTAGAATTCAACATGTGTGGACACTTGATTAAAAAGAGTTATGAGTTACTTTGAATTTCTGAGACCCTTGCACTGTCCTTTCCAGTAGACCAGGGAACAGTTTTTAGTGAGCAGAGTTCATGCATTTTCTTGTGACAGGTCATCTCTATTTCTCTACGCTATCAGGAACCCACAGGACTGACTGGAATGGATGCTTTTGAGCTTACAAAACTTAGATAGTTATAGGCTCTGCTTTCAGAAACCTTACAATCCAATGAAGACACATGATTATCTGTACTGTGTAAGTATCTTTCATAATGTGAAAGTAAATAGATGAAGATTATGGTGGATGGCTTGGGAGAGTAAGGTGTGGTAGTTGGTATTGCCTTAATCAAAGAGATTTTTTATAAAAAGATGAATTAATAGCCCAGGTCGAATAGCCACATAGACAAAAGAGAGAGAAATAACTTCTGACTTAGAGAACAAGGAAAGCTTCATGGAATAGGGAGCACTTAAGCCAGGTCTTATAAGGTGAGTAGGTTTCCAGAGGTAGAAACTCATTTGGGGTAAAGGGAATTTCAGCTGGTAAACAGAGACACACCAATGTGTGTCTTGGAATATGTTTAGAGAATTCCATGATGGTGCATTTGCTGTTGCCAATTACCTCCTAGCCTTTGTGAACATGAACATGGACTTTTTTAAAAGGTGGTTAACACCATATAAAGTAAAGATATTATCATTGCGTTGTGATGAAAACCAAACATGCAAAAGTAAACATATTACTAAACATGCATATTCCAGACCTTTTATCAGGTTTAAGAAAATAATAAGCAAATACTAGACTTTGCCTACACTTTGAAAAAGATCCTAATCTCAGCTTGATCATCTCAAAAACTAGAGCCTAAAGGTCATTCTTTTAGACAAATCTTTTTAAAGGGGTACCAGAAGTTGTAAGAAATGAGTTGCGAAATGCAAAACACTTATATTAGCATCTGGCATGTAGTAATCTCTATATGTGTTAGCTGTTACCATCATCATCATCTTCTTCCTCTTCTTCATCATCGTCAATTTCATCATCATTTTTATTACTTGCACTGAGTAGCTGGGAATATAATGAATTGGATATCACAAATTTGGGCCTACTGGTGTCTGAAGCACCCAGATACCAGACACCAGTAAGCCCAAATTCTTGATATCCAAATTCATTATATTCACACTAAATTTGAATTAGAAAAAAAAAAAAACCGCTTTTAAACAAAAACAAAATCCAATCATTTTCTCAAGGTACAAGAAAATCTTGGCTATTGAAATATAATGAATGATTTTTGCAAACTTAGACTGGCTCTTCAAATGTGTTGAATGTACAACAAAGCTACTAGATCTAATAAATGAATTGAGCAAAGTGGCAGGATACAAGATCCACAGGCAAAAATCAATAGTGTTTCTATACACTTAGTAATGAACAATCTGAAGAGGAAATCAAGAAAAAATTCTATTTATGAGAGCAACTAAAAAATAAAATACCTGGGAATAAATTTAACCAAGGATACAAAGGATGTATACATGGAAAACTACAAAACATTGCTGAAATAAATCAAAGAAGACCTAAATAAATGGAAAGACATTCTGTGTTCATGATTGGAAGACTAAATATTGTTAAGATGTCAATTCTACCCAAAGCGATTTACAGATTCAATGCAGCCCCAATCAAAATGTTAACAGCCTTCTTTGCAGAAACGTAAAAGCCAATCATCAAATATTATGGAAAGGTAAGGTTTTCTGAATAGCCAAAACCATCTTTAAAATGAACAAAGTTGGAGGACTCATGCATCCCCAATTTTAAAACTTATTACCAAGTTACAGTAATCAAACCAGCATAGTACAGGCATAAGGACAGACATATAGACCAATGAAATAGAATTGAGAGCTCAGAAATCAACCCTCACATTTATGGCTACCTGAGTTTTGACAGAGATTCCAACTCCACTAATTTGAGAATGATAGTCTCTTCAACAAATGGTGCTGGGAAAAATAGCTATCCATATGCAGAAGAATGAAGGTGGACCCCTACCTCACACCATGTACAAAAATTAACTCAAAATGGAACAAAGAACTAAAATATAAGAAACAAAACTATTAAAGTCCTAGAAGAATACACAGGGAAGTCTCTCCAGGATTTTGTGTTAGGCAGTGGTTTCTTAGACTTTACACCAAAAGCATGAGCAAAAAAAGAAAAAAAGAAAACAGAAAAAAAATAGATAAATGGGACTTCATCAAAACTAAAAACTGTTGTGCATTAAAGTACATTATCAAGAAAGTGAAAAGACAACCTACAGAATGGGAGAAAATATTTGGAAACCACATATCTGAAAAGAGTTTTAATTCAAAAATATATAATGTACTTCAACAACTCAACAACAAAATGACACACAACCCAATTTAAAAATAGGCAAAAGACTTGAATAGACATTTCTCTAAAGAAGATATACAAATGGCCAATAAGCACATGAAAAGATGCTCAATATCATTACCTATCAGGGAAATGCAATTCAAAACCACAATGAGATACCACTTCACACCTACTAGAATGGCTACTATTTAAAAAAAAAAAAAAAAGGAAAAATAACAACTGTTGGAGAGGAGGTGGAGAAATAAGAACACTCCTTTGTTCATGGTAGGAATGTAAAATAGGGTAGCTGCTGTGGAAAACAGTTCATTGGTTTCTCAGAAAGTTAAGTATAGAGTTACCACATGACCAAGCAATCCCACTTCTAGGTATATACCAAACAAATTGAAAGCAGGGACTTGAACAGATATTTGCACCTTATGTTCATTGCAGATTTAAAGCCAAAAAATGGGAGCAACTTAAATGTCCATCAACAGATGAATGAATAAAATGTGGAACATACATGTAATGAAATATTATTCAGCCATAAAAAGGAATGAAGTCATGATACATGTAACAACATGGATAAACCTTGAAGACATCATATTAAGTGAAATAAGCCAGAAACAGATATATAAAATATATATATATATATAAAATATATAAAAATATACAAAACAAATATATAAAAGTGGTTAAAAGGGGACATTTTAGGTTGTATAAATGCTACTAGAATAAAAATAAAAAATAAAAAAACCATAGGACTGTACAACACCAACAGTGAATCCTTATGTAAATTATGGATTATAGATTATAGTATAACTGTATTTTTTCATCAGTTGTAAAAAATGTTCTACATCAATTCAAAGCATTAATAATAGGTAAATCTGTATTGTGAGGGGAATTTTGTATTTTCTGCACGATTTGTCTGTAAACCTACAGCTTTTCTTAATTAAAAAGAAATGAAAAAATAAATGAAAGGGAGTGGGGAATGGTGCTGAAGTAGGGCACTCTGTGAAACTGCCTATTGATTGCACTGTTGTCAGCTCCTAAGCAACCATTGCCAAATTTATCTTCACATCATACAACTTGTGTGTTTGTCCAAGCTGGTTGAAATTCTTAGCCCTGTTTAAAAATAGACCCGGGTGAATGTGGAGTAGAATGAAGCCACAGGAATGGTCTGTATTCCAGTAGGTGTCACTCTGGCAGAAGCAAGTAAGAGAGCATGGGTTCTGAGGCGTAGGGAAACCTTCCTGGGGTGGGCAACAGTTTGATGATTCCTCAGAAAGCTAAGTTTAGAGTTACAACATGACCCAGAGAGAAGTGAGACATACAGGGCCCACTGCTCCTACTTCCACACCCCCAATCTCACCCCAAGCGACGGTGGGTGCAGATTGTCAAGGCAGTGAGCTCAGGTGAAGGGGTTGCTCACAGAAGACCCCACACTGGCCACAGCCCACCCAGCTTACTCACAAAGCCATTTGTTTGGGCACAGCCTGGCTACGGCCAGCCCTTGGTGGGATATGAGTAGCAAACTTCTAATTCTAGAAGAGCAGGTTCATGTAGGGCTTGAGTAATAAGTGTCTATTGGCCAGCTTGAAAGATCTCCACAGGGGGGGCACTGTATGTTTCTGGGTAAGATTCCTCCATAGCAGTTAGTGTTTGCTCAGAAATGCAATATAATTTTGATATTGTTAAAGACATTATAATATCACACATTCGTTCCCAGGGAGTGTTTATGCCGGTGTGACTTTCTATTAACAGATAGAATCAAGAATAAATGTTCAAGTGTAACTTAACTATATAACAAATGTGTTTCTGAAAGGTTTTCATTTAACACTCAGCAAATACTAAGTGCTACTGTATTCGGGGCACTATATAAAGAGATGATCAAGTTATATCCTATTGGGGTCAGATGTGGCTCAACTGGTTGGGCGTCTGTCTCCCATATGGAGGGACCCGGGTTCGATCCCCAGGACCTCCTGTTAAAAAAAAAAAAAAAAAAAAAAGTTATATCCTATTAAGTTCAGGTTGGGATGGGTGACTCAGTTTAGAGTCCTTGTACTGAATAATAAGGTGCAGTCATTTTGAAGAAGAAAGTAGGAAACTATATACCATTTAAAAAGTAGGAAACTATATACCATTTAAAAAGTAGGAAACTATATGCCATTAAAATTTTTTTTTTCTAAATTTTCTGCAGCACCCCTGTACTATAATTATTTTTAAAAGAATCCTAATACTTGAAGCAACATCAAGTTGTTTGTGTACCTCAGATTCTCCCACAGCACAGTCCCTCCTCCCGGCCCCCCAGCAAGAGAAAGTGATTGAAGAGACCCTCCAGAGGACTTGGGAAATCACGTTTTGAAGCCTATTAATCTGTTAACGCCTTTTGCACAGGAAGTCTGCCAGTCCTTGGGCACTCGGGCATGTCAGTGTTGTAACTGCCACTAGGAATGTCACCTCTGCTCTCCAGAACGCAGTGGCACTTGCTGTCTGCAAGTCCAACGTGGACTTACCTGCAGGTAAAAGTATGTTTAGATCAAGAACCACAAATTTGTAGGGGCTCTAAAGATGTCACTGTCTTGTTAAAGAATTGTGGAATCCTTACTTTCGGTTTTCCTCAAAAATAGTTGTTGGGGAAGCAGATTTGGCTCAAGCAGTTGGGCGCCTGCCTACCACACGGGAAGTCCTGGGTTGGTTCCCGATGCCTCCTAAAGAAGACAAGCAAGACAGCAAGCTGACGGGACGGGCTGGTGCGGTGAGCTTATTCAATGAGATAACACAAAAGAGGAGACACAATGACAAAACACAATGAGAGATACAACTAGCAGGGAGCGGAGGTGGCTCAAGCCATTGGGCCCCTCCTCCTACATGAGAGGTCCCGGGTTCAGTTCCCGGTGCCTCCTAAAAGAAAGAAGACGAGCAGATACAGAGAGCACACAATGAACGGTCACAGAGAGCAGACAGTTTGTACAAACAATGAGGGGAGGGGACAGAAATAAATAAATAAAAGAAATCTTTTAAAAAAATTGTTGACTGATAGCAAAGAGGTACTTAAATATCAGTAGATAATTAGGATACCATTTGCATGACTGTTTCAACACAGGGGTCTTGGAAGTATTACTAGATGATTGGGGGACTGAATCCCCTCACCAAAAATAGACAGAAAATAAGATATATGGCAGAGACTTGGAAATAGCCTCCATGGAAAACGTCTAGATACATAAGCCAAGTTAGTGTTTTAATTTGTTAATTACATATAGAGCCTAATCCACTGAAAAATGCAACAGGATTATCAGCCTCTATTTGCCTAGAATCAGAATTCCTGTTTGTGTCTATTCACATGTAACGTATACTTATATTCTTGAGCTACTGTTTCCTTAAAGTCTAGAGACCAAGATCATACTTCCTGAGAGTCCGGAAACTGGGTTTAAATCATGGCTCTGCTAATGACTTTTCCAGTGACCTTGGCTCATCCTCCCCTGGTCTCAGTTGGTCCATCCCAGGAATTAGTAGAGATCTCTCCCATCTTTCCAGCTCATAAACTGTGGTTTGGGCCATTGCTGCATGTGTCTGACCAGGAGGCAGCCTTTTTCTATCTGCAAAATGCCCAATTTGCCTTGATGATAATCTTCCAGGCTGCGTGTTAAGACCCAGCAAACAAGGGACTCCTAGTCCAGGCCCTTTGTTCTGACATTTTTCAAGTATACTGGGTTCTTTTTAGCTTTGAGGTTAACTGTTAGCAGAAAAAGTAGAACTCCTTAGCTCCTGTTTTGCTTTTGTTTTTTTTTTTTTTGCTCTGAATTTATGTTTTCAAAACAAATAGGGGAACCAGGGAATTATTTTCAGGAAATTGGAGACCTCAGTAGAAGAAGTGATGCCAGAGTGTCTCTATGCTTTGGCAGAAGCCAGCTACATCCCCAAAACACTACAAGGAGGTATATGATAACCCACCTCACCAGGAGCCCACATAGCAGCTGTTTTTTTCTCTGTGGCTTCTGAGCAGGTGTTTGGAAGCGACAGATAACTTGACACAATCTCAGAACCCAGGGGAATTCTGGGTTTCTGCTTCCAGGCTGCCACTTCTCTCTTGGGCCAGCAGCCCTGAGAAGAGTCGGTGTCTTCAGCTACCAGAGCCTCGATGCCAACGGAAGAAGTGGGGGCGCCTCTTCCACAAGGACCCAAAGGACTTGGTTTCACATTACTCAGTAGGGTTCTGAGTAATGATGTCTTAAAAAGACCTTTAGGTCACTAAAGTGACAAGATTTTAACAAAAATTTTCTCCTCATCCATGATTTTTGAATTGAATCACCTTCCACAAGACCCGAACTCTCACTTAGTTCGTCTTCTTATCTTGTCTCTCTACTTGTCTGTTAACGAGATACAGGTTCCTCTTTCCACCTCAACCTTTTGTATTGGGCATAATAATTAAAGAAGATTCCAGTTTCACCATCAAAGGTTCCAGAAGCTGCAGCCCTTGGTGATGTGGTTGATAATGCGAAAATAGAATGAAGAGCTGTGGTCGAAATTACCGAAAGAGGAGTTTGCAAGGGCAACATGCGCTAGTAGGTGCCCAAAACTATGATGCTCTCAACAAAAAACTTCAAGTCTGCTTAGAATGATGGAAGGCAATGAACTTGGTCCTGAGTTGTCCACATTTAGCCTGTGTTACCTTAGAACAGTCTACTAATAGCTCTGGCTTTTGATTTCCTCACTTGTAAAATGGCCTAGGATTGTGCTGCATGGCCCGAAGGTCTTACCACCTAAGAGAACACTCCCAAGCAGGTGTTAGGGGCCCCACATTGTGGCCAGCCTTAGTCAGCCTGTGTGTTTGAAAGGTTGAAAGATTTTAAGACTGAATAAATATGGTAGTTGAGCCATGACCCAAAATGAGCAGGTACAATTATTTTGGAGGACAATATGTAGGCAATTCATTTTGCTTATCCTTCTCAAAAGGGGCTTCTGTTAATATATCATATTGTCCTTTACCCTTTGCCAGGGTGTCATCCGGTTATTTTCCACAGGTCATAGAATTTGGAATTTGGGAAATTTCTCAATGAGAACCAGATGCACATTTTACATCTCCTTAAGATTTTGCACTTGTAATTAAATTTTGAGCACCATTTTTATATTGGAGTAAATGAGATAATTAAGAGATTTTCAAGGGAAAGTATATGAGAAAATCAATGGTTTGTGCCGTGTGATTAAACACCGCAGCTGAGACACTTGGTAAGCAGAGGCGTCATCTGTTGAAAGGACACTTCATCATCCTAAGTGCCATCCTGATTATAGCTCCAGAAAAATATTCAAAGAAATCAAGAGTATGGTGACACACATACACAAACCCTCACGCTGGAAATTAGCTGTATTCGATATAGAATTCACACTGATGTTTCTTGAGCTTTGTGAGATATCTAGCATTAAAATATGCATTTGTTTACCCTGACCCAACATGATATGGACTCACTGTGAGTCTGAAATTAATATTGGAAAAGCTGAGCCCAAAAGGTCTTCCTGACTGCCAAATCCTCCTATATTTATAATCATTGTTTTATTTATAGTGTAGAGAACTTAAAAACCAGAAATACCCAACAATGAATAATAGTTTTTTAATAAGGAGAAACAATCTAAAATATCCAAAGGATTATGTAACTCCTTAACTTTGCACAACCACCCCCAAGATGGAGGAGCAGTTGAGAACTTTGAGGTCAAGTCGCTTCAGGTCCAAATTCCGAGTCTGTCCCTTTTGTAGATGTGTGCCCTTGACAAATAGGTTGACATCGCTAAGCTTCCATGTGCTCATCTGTAAAATGGCGATACTTCCTGCGCTCAGGAGATGTAGGGTTGAGAGTGAGTGACATACGTGCTTTACGCTCGGCGGAGGAACCAGGGTCAACTTTGGCGTCTTGCTCACAGGCTGATTGGAGACTTTGTGGCCTGCAGCCAGTTCTGTCTACCTAAATTAGTTAAATCTTTGCCTGCCCCATTTCTCCATCCCCTTAACTAGTTCCTTGCCTTTTCAGATTCGTGGTTTGCTCTTAGCTGTTTCTTTGAATTAAAAAATCTGTGAAGGCTCTTGGTAGGACGTTGGTGACTTAGCAGCCAAGTGAGACCGAGCTGGCCCCTGGCTTCTCCCACCCTAGGACTCAGGCATCATCTGTCCTTCACAGGCTCTGCCCTCACGGGCCAGCTGAAGCAGCGAAGTGGTGCTGCTAACTTTCGGAAACACTCCGATGCCAAGTTTCCTTTGCTGCAGGCTTAAAATAGGTCCTGCTGAGAAAGGAAGGTATAACTTGAACCAGCTGTTACCCTGTCTTTGGGGACTGCTTTTGCTTGATCTCGTGTAACTAAGTTCTCTGTTAGGAGAGGGAAGAAACTCAACCCATTTCTGTCTATTTGGGGACAGACCTGAAGCCTTACCATGGAAATACCTGAAGGTTTACCATGTCTTGTCACTCTTTTTTATTAAACCATACTTTTACCTCCAGGGGTGACAGACATCTTTGTTTTAGGGGATAACTTGATGCTTTCTGGCAATGTCAGCATGTTCATAATACCCTATTACTCTCTGAACAAAATCCATAGAGCCTGCTCTTAGGGTGACAATTTTGGATGGGTAGTGGAATGGTTTAGATGTCTTCCAAGCACCCCAGATGAAAATTACTTTCCAATCATCCCTGTAGACGCTGACAGGAAAAGGAAGGTGGAGGGTGCAATCCAGATGGTTAGACCAGAGGCCAAGCTAAAGAGATGAATATTGACTCCCAAAATCTGTTCACACAAAAATGCTTTTCCAGATAAAGTAGCATGAGGAAAGGAGTGAGAGGGAAAGATTTATATATCATATGGGGAAGGTAAATCTGTAGAGCACAGTGGACTTTTCCTGTGGCTTTACCCTTATTTCTCCTTTCGACTCAGCATAAGCAACACAGGGCACAGAGCCTCCTCACAGAACACCTCGACGGTCAGGGCACTGGCACGTCAGCTCGGATGGGGGATCAAAGCCCCTGGTGCTGACAAACAGGAGAAATACTGACGTGCTTAGCAAATGCCTGGCCTGTGAGAGACACGAAAGCCCACCAGACCGACCCCTGTCCTCAAGGCTCTTTAGAACAGATGGCCTTTCAAGACCCTCGATGAGCCTCCACAACACGATAGGGTCAGAGCTGGACCGTTTCCATGCTGCAGCATTCTTCCCCCTTGCGTGATTTTTGTTTTGTTTTGTTTCCTGTCTTTTCATTTGTAGGGTGGTAACAGATCTACAATGTGACACCTCCCATTTTTGCCCATTGCAAGTATGGAATTCAGTGGTTTGAGTGACGTTCACGGTTTTATGCCACCATCACCACCATCCATTATCTTTTTATGCTTTGGGGCAGTAATTACAGAGATTTTATTTTCCTCTTTTTTCCCTCCCTAAACGGAATGGTGTTCTGGATGACAGCTCAGCCGTGTGGCCCGTGGCCCGTGTGGCCGCCAGAACCAGACACCCCGAGGGCTGTGGTTGCCTGTCTCTCCTGGGCTGACGAGCCTGAGCATTTAGGGCTCTAAGAACCTTTTCCCTCACCTTCTCTCCCCTCCCACCAAGGTTCTTATTTGGATTTTGGGTTTTCTAGAATGTAAATAATTCATTTAATATGTTTCCATTTTCTTCCCCCCACCAAAATTTTGTGGGGACCAAGTCAGGGTCTGATTACTGCAGGTGAGGGGGCTGTAGCTGCACTGGCTTCCTTCCTGCACCCTCCTCCTCCTCACCATTCCCCCCACCCCCCACCTGGCAGTCTCCACCTCCCCCGAATTCCTCATCCCCCTCTCCTTGACCTGGCAGTCCTGCTCTCCTTCCCCCCACCTCTCTGTCCCTGCCCGCATCCCATTCTCCTTTCATCACAGAGGCAGCCCTCCACGGCCCCCCTTGTTAATTTTCCAATGGCTTATGGGGTCACTAAAGTTCGATTTTGTATTATTCTTCAGACTTGGCACAACTTGGTTTGAATCCTCTGCCTTCTCTGAAGAACACTTGCTTTTTGTGCCTCTGCCCGTCCCGCCCTCACCCCCCACCCCCAAAGCCTACCACATTGAAAGTGAGGCTCAGCCCACCAGGATTGATAGTGAAAGTTGTTCCATGCATGCAAATTATACTTACATTGCTCTTTTGGAACGTAGAATGTCACAACCTGCATGCCTTGTCTGAAAAGTAAAGGTGATTAGATTCTAATCATGATTTGAACTCGAAGCAGCAATAGAAAGCAAAGCCATATGCCAAACAAGTAAGTTTTCTTTCTGTTATGCCCCAGAAAACCTACAGAGGCTCCAGCTAGTGACATCTCAGAGGCTTGGTCAGATAATGGTACATTGTCCTAAGTCTACCAATTGTCTCTGGGTGAGGGCAGGCAAGAGACACCCAGGAGGGGGCAGAGGCTGTGGCCAGAGACCGTGCATGGTCCCAAAGGCTCCCGATGGGCCCTGGAGCGCAGGAGCGCCGAGAGGAGCAGAGCTGTCCCCACCCCAAGCTGCACCTCACTGGATGGTCCAGGGCAGCCTCCTAGGGCATGAGACCCCATGGATGACAAAGCTCACCCAGGGGCCCCAGCTGCAAAGCTGCTGCCAAAGGAGGTGATGTCCTATAGAGGCTGGACACGGTGACATTGTCTGAGCCGTATCACAGCTGGGCCGGCCTGGTGCCTGGGTTGGGTGAGGGGGGAGCCAGCCCAGCTGCGCTGAACTGCTCATTCTCTTTTCCCTCTCACACCCCCTCCTCAACAAGCAAACAAACAAAAGGAGCTATACCCAGGCCCCTGCAGTGGGCAGAAGCTTCTGCAACTGAGGGAAAGAAATGGTTGCACTCATTTATAGGAATTCCATAACTGCGCTTGGTCTTCATGTGAGGAGGGGAAAGTTAATATTTTTTTGTGTTTTAGCCCCTAGGACAGAGTTCCTCCTTACTTGTGGATTTGCATTCTGTTGTAGACATATTGGGATTCAAGCAATGGAAGAAATTATAACAGTGAGGTGAAGCCAGTGGCACTGGATGCTTTTGGGGTAGGGAGGGGAAGGGCAGTTCTAATACAGGGGCTTTTACAGGACTTGGGGATTGTCCTGAGTGATGTTGTGGTGATGGATATAGAACATTTTACTTCAGCATATACCATGCAGAACTGTGTGGGAGAGAGTGTGGTCTACGATATGAACTATGGTCCATGCTTAGTGGCAAAGTCCCAGGATGTGTATATACATTGCAGGTGATGTACCACACTAATGAAAGATGTTTATGTGAGATGTTATGGGAGGTATGGGAGGTGGAGATCATGGGAATCCCTGTAACTTTTGTGTAACATTTATATAATCTAAGCATCTTTTAAAATATATATGAAAAAAAAAAAAAAAAAGACATTCCAGCAGCATTGGTCCTACGTGGCCACAGCCTTTCAACGTAACCCTCCATGCTGCGGTCGAGCCTACCTGTCATCATTTCACTCAGTCATTCAGCAAACCTGGGATGCCTGTCCTCTGGGACAGGCACTGGGCTCCTTGTTGGGGATGCATAGGCACATCTGGCACAGCTCTGTGCCTGGGGAGCTCAGGGCTGCTTGCAAGGGGCAGGCGCCTGCGATGGCTTTGGTGGGAACTGGTGATAAGACCACAGGGCATCAGGCAGAGAACTCAGTTAAGTATTGAAGATGCAAGGAAAGCGCCCCGAGCAAGGGAAACAGGACATCTATCGCCTGGGTCTTTTCTTCCCTGCCCCTTAAAGATGGGTACAGTGCTCGACGGGGAAACCAGTCCGTCTTCTGCTGGGTGTGGAAGGCTGGAGATAGCTTCTGTTTTCAATAGATCAACTAGTACAGCTTTCACACTCATCACCCATCAGAAATGGTGTGCCTTGACCCAATGAGAGTAACAAGCATAGCGTCCTATCCTATGGTTTTGTGGCACTTTGCACTATCCTTGACACATGGGTTCCGAAAAAAAGAAGAGGCATTTTATAAATGTATATAAGCACCTGTTGAAAAAGGCATGAGACTGTCACGGAAAGTGGTAAAATACTTTGAACATCTGCACGCACAGACTGCTGTGCTAGGGATTTTGTATATTATTGTTCCATTGCATCGATCTAGATTCCCTCCAAAAAGATGTCACTGTCCCCGATGGACAGCGGAAAATGCAGGAGCCCAGCGTAGCATCGCCCGAGAGTGCTCAGCCAATATGGAGGCGGCAGTAGCAGGGAGCCAGGGCCAGCCTGCAGGCTGTCTGCCCACACACCTCAGGGCAGCTGTCCAGATGCGCCCCGTGCTCCTGCCCTGAGGGTCTGGTGCTCGTCCCCCTCACGGCCTCAATCTTTAGCTGAGGGGTGTAATTGGTGGGCACGGAGACCCTACGTGGGCCCTGCCAAGACACACGGGCTTAGCAAAGAAGAGTCAACCTTGTGCGTTCCTAATTCAAAGATATCTGGATGGCTTGAAATTCCTGGGGGAGGCACCCTGAGGCCAGAGACCAAGGCTTATTAAAAAAAAAAAAAAAAAAAAAAAAAATCTTGTGAGGGATTTAGTATCGGCCTAGAGACTCTTACTAGCTTCTTGGTGACTAGGAAATGGGACGGTGAGCTCACCACTCTACACAAACAGCAATGCTGTGGTCGTCCGCGCTGCAACCACTCTCGTGGACCTGCATTTTTGCTGTCGACCCAAATGCCGAAATAAAAATAAAACCCCTCGGATTGTTGGCAGCTTTTAAAAACATTTCCTCAGCCTTGAACTCGGAAGAGTTGAGACTATGAGCACCCAAGTTTTGTCTGGGCTCTTTTTCTCTTTTCCCTAAGTACAGATGAGCTTCCCCTGCTGGTTTTTATTCTTCTTACAGGTTAAAATTGTTGTGTTGAGAGGATTTAAAAAAAAAAAAACAAAAAAAGGGATCATCCTTTAAAATGTAACTTGGAGGACATTTTTTTTTGCTAAAAATTTTGCATCATTTGCTTATATTTTAAAAATGGGAATAACGCAGTGATTGCTGCTTTTAAATTCTACCTGGAAAATAATGTCGTTTATAATATTGGGTGAAGTAATTAGGAATTGTGAGCAACAGTGCCTTAAATCCACAAGGATTTATTCTCTCTCATAAAAGAAAAAATTTTTGGAAGAAGGAAAGATGGAACTGTCACGTCGGCTTCAATATGCACTGGGGAACCCAGGACCCTCTCTCTCTCCACTTTCCCAGCATTTAGTTTCCCGTGTCAAGGCTGCCTCGCATCCCAGGATGGCTGCTGGACCTCCAGCCAAAGTCCCCGTTGCAGGCTGCAAATCCAAAACAGCACACGCTCCTTGCTTTAAAGAGCCCACCTGGAAGTGCCAGCCACGCTTCCACTGTTGTCTCGTGGCCACACCAGCTACAGGCCAGGCCTGCAGTGCAACTTGTTCCTTCTGAGAAGGAAAGGGGGCATAAAGGCTGAGAGGTGGTTAAGTTCCCATCACAGCAGGACATGAGGCCTGGAGTTATCATGTTGTCATTGATAGCATGGGCTTTGGAGGTTCTAGGATTCAGGTCTAACTCAGCCTCTCACCTTAACCAAGTTATTTAAATTTACAGCGTGGTTCAGTTCCTCCATAAAATAGGGATAGCGGCACCTCCCCTGCCTGGCATTGTGAAAGGACAGGTGTGAAGTACCCAGGGCACTGGTCTCGGTGGGGAAGGCCAGCTCCTGTCACTCTGTATCCCCTCCCGGTGCAATTCCTTCAGCCGGCACTCCTCCGTCAGTGGACGTTTTCTGAGTGAATTGATTTAAGTTAACTACCACAGGCAAATAAATCATTTGATGGAAATAATCAGCAGGTACCTGAAGTTGTAACCGTAATTAAATGTTCAGGCTCTGTTTTTCTTGGGATGATCATTTTAGAGAATGTCTTACATCCAGAAGCCTGGCATATAGTGGAAAGCAGAAATGGCTGTTTTCTGCTGCTCCAATTGGAAACTTTGCCTGCTTCTCTTGACCACGGAAGCTTCTTCCCAAGCCCACTGCCCTGCCGTGGCCACCGTCTTCCTGGGCTCAGACTCAAAACTGGGGTGTAGCTCTGTAGTGGAGCTGTTACCTGGACCCCTGGGGGATACTGGGGAAGAAACCACGTCAGCGTTCTTGTTTCTGTAGGGAAAAAATGCTTTTCGGTTACAGGATAAGCGAATTACAAATGAATTTGGAGAACCAAACTATTTGCTAAGTTGTGCACTGCTTATATTTTCTTTATTTTAAAAGGAATCTCTTTCCTATGTTTTTGAAGAAAGAAATTTTATTTTGAAAATATCTTTGGTGCTAATGATCTGTATTACTTTGGGTTAACTTAATTTCCCTTTTGATATAAACTGACAGTTATACCAACAATTTGGGTAAATTGCATTACATGTCCCTTAGAAGATCAAGGCACTATTTATTTTTGTTTTCTTTGTTACACACGAGAGAGGCAAGACAGCTAGTGATCATCAAAATGAAGCCGCTAGGCTTAAGAAGTTTCTTGTGGGTTGAGGAGGTTGTATTTTATTTTACAGGTGGTTTTATTTCTTTAAAAAAAATCTTTCTTGGACTTTTGAAGGACACTCTCAGTCTAACTGAAGCCAAGGGGCATAAGGTGGTGTTAGAAGAGGATACACTGGGGGGCTCAGCGAGCTGACACTCATGATGCCATGAGGTGGGCGATGACTCACACCAACAGTGGCCCTTCCAGAGGGCCTGGGCATGGGAGAGTGGGTGCCCTGCCCACGTCTCAGTCCTAGGGCGGCAGCAGCGCTTCTCAAAATTCCTCCCCATCGCTCAGAATTTGGTGGCCTTGTTCTGCAGCCCGTCATCTAGATCCTGCCAGAGAGGGGGCACAGACGTGCTGGTCCCTGTGGGTGGGCCAGCGGAAGTGGTGATTCAGAGCCCGGCAGAGAAACAGGGCACGGTTGGCACTCACAACATCCAGCCCGCTTCTTGCCACTCAGTCTGACGGCGGCCCACCTCCTTAGTCATTTACTTAATGTGGTGGTGGTGCGTGTTGCTATATTCACAGCTATAGGGACATTTTAATTTATTTTATTTTATTTTATTTATTTTTATTTTTTTGAGATACTGGGACTGGGGATTGAACCCGGGACCTCGTGTGTGGGAGGCCAGTGTGTATCCACTGAGCCACATCGGCTCCCCTGTGTTGGCTCCCTTGTCTGTTTGCTCGTTGTTGGTTTGTTTTCTTTAGGAGGCACCAGGAACTGAACCCAGGACCTCCCATGTGGTAGAAGCTCAACTGCTTGAGCCACATCTGTTCCCCAGTACATTTATTTTTATTTTTCTAGGCGGTACCAGGGATTGACCCAGAATCTTGTGCATGGGAAGCAGGCACTCAACCACTTGAGCTACATCCACTCCGATGTTTTTTTATTTTTATTTTTATTTTTTTTCTTTTAGTAGCTATAGGTATATTTAAAGGGCTGTTCCAGGTTCTGTCCCTAGAGAGGTGAAAGGGAATCCCATGACCGAGTCCATTCCTGAGGTCCCTTTCAGACCCATGGGACAAGGTCCAGGATCGCCTTACCCCAGGGTCCTGGCTAGGGCGAGCAGCACCTGCGTGTTAGGAGGTAGAGCCCAACACGACTGCTCTGTTCCCATAGGGAATCATAGAAGCTGATGCTTCTGTTGACAAGTACGTAAGTTCTGTGACCATTGACCCCTGAACCAGCCCCTGCAGTGAAGAGCTGAGAACCATCAGATTCCAAGATTGCTTTCACCTCCCATAATTTCCCAGCTTCCAAGAACCCGGAACACAGCATGCAAAGCTGCCCACAGCCTCTCGGAGCATCTCCGTCCACCAGTCCCTTGGTAGAGGGGTCACCACAAAGGAATGTCCCCACTGCACTCCACTTCCGTCTCTGCTGGCCAACGAGGTTAAATCCTCGTTGATCCTCGTTGACAACGATCCTTGCTGGGGTCAGAGAGAACATATTCTCTTACGATTGTGGTTGGTCACACGGCGTAGTCTGAGGGTGCCTGGTGTAACTCATGTGCCAGTGTCGCTCAGAATTCTAGGGGAAAGGTAGGGTAATTACTCATAAACTGTGATGAATTAATCGTGGCTAACCCTGGGTAAAGAATATCCCATATCTCTTCTTTAGACCAGGCCAGCATTTGACCTGCGTTGGGGAATAATGAAACAGGTTTAAGGTTATGGGGTTCTTGATGGTTTTCAAGTAACAGAAATAACAAGCCCAGGTTTACTAGGAGTCTCCTTAGCCCCGCACTAGTGCACGTTCCGATGAGTCTTTCTGATATGCATCATAGGCTTGCCGGCCTGAAGGTGGTAGCAGCTGGGCTTGGAAAGGAAGGAGCTTCCGGTGTAGTAAATAAAAGAACCCACCCTCCCTCCCCCCAAAAAAGGAAAAGATAACAAAAAGAAAAAAAAAACAAAACAAAACATAATATAAATAAAGAAAAAAGTAAACAAAAACAAAAAAATTAAAAGAAAATAAAGGAACACTTTTGCCTTTTTACTTATTTTTGCGTTTGTCTTAGACAATTTAAGGATCCTTTGATCCTTGCTGAGGGTCCTTACAGCTTTTGTTGAACATCAATGGTCAGAAAGAAGATATCCCAAAGGAAAGCAGAGAAGGGAACAAATGATGGGAGGAAATGAGATTTGCTTGAACTTGTCTTAGTATCTCTAAAGCATGCCTTTTGCAAATTTTTCTCAGTTTCCTTTTTCTTCAGTTAAATTGGGGCTTCTGAACCCTGGTAAGCAGCAAGTGTTTTGGGGGGTAGCTTATTTGAACCACCTTTCATCCAGAGCTGGTCATTTTTACATGGGTCCCTCAGAGGTTGGGGGATTTTTCAACAGTGGGGTGATAAGAGGACTCACATTTTCCAGGTCTAATAATAGGAGTACAGAGGGTACAAAATAAAATACATCAGACTATTGCAAATCCTCAGTGAAGTCTGAGAATGTGTATGTGATTAGTTTGTATGGCTGAGGCTGCCGTCTCTTGCACAGAGTATTTGTCATAGGACATTGAAGAGCCGCAGTGTTCACTGGGGAAGGAATTGTTCCAAAATGTTTGCTTCACTGTGAATCTCCTGTAAACTTTTTCTCTAATGTTATAAGGAATCTTAGGAGTCTGCTGGGTTATAGTTAGAGGGAACAAGAACAGGTTGGTAAAAGACACTCTTTCTAAATGACTGGGCATTGGATTGTAATTAACTTTCTATTAGTCCAGGGAGGAGAATATACATTTTTTGAGAAAAGGAATATAGTCAGAGAAGAAAACTCAGAGGACTACCTGGGCAGAGAGACTGATGCCAAGTTCAATTTCAGATGTTTAGAACCTTCTCAGATCATGGGGATGAGGCCACAGCTTTAGATCTGGAGGGAAGAAGTGCCAAATATTTTATGATTGAAATGCCCCATCTCAAGTCTCCATCTCAATATTTTCTGTTTGGAAACTTCATGAAAGAGCAGCTGCTTTTTCTTTGTTACTGTTTTGAACTTCTTGGGCTTGATGATCAGCCTCGGATGAAGACCATTGGGCTATTGAAGACATTGAAATAAACTGAATTTGCTGACGACCTAGTGGAATTTATCATTGGAGTCATTCCAAATTCCCATTACTCTTCTTCTATAATTAAGAAAGCTGTAGAATGACCGCCTTTGCAAAATGTATTTGACTGTTATCAAACTTAATCATGGATGTCCCATGATTTGTTATTTTTACCTGTTAGTTGATTATTTGGGGGGAGGGGGCGTGTTAGAAAGTCTGGTAGGAAACGCAGGCTGGGCTGCAGCTCTGTGGTGAAGCCACAAAGTAGCCATTCTATCCCACACCCACCCTGGTTGGGCAGACCTGACCGCTAGCCCCTCCTGCCCCTGCAAGCACATTGTCCAGACTCCATATTTAAATAGTTGTCACCCTATAATTCATCCACTTGGACATCTTACTCACTACGTCTCTAGCTCCTTTGGGACAAGATATATCATCCCATATTTTTTCCTTTCCCAGAGCTGAGTCACTCATACTTAAAAAAGAAAAACAAAAAAAAACTCCAAGACATACAAAGGAAAAGTTTAAAGGAAGAGTTATCATGAAGCAGTTTTTAGGGAGGATTTTTAGCCTCCTAAAAGTTATTGCAAGTATCAAGAGAGCTGATTTCCCACTCATTTCTTGCCTCGTTTATAGCCCATCATTTTGTGTTCGCCAACTCACGTTCTGATTTTCTGATTTTCAATCTTTCTGACCGGATTAAAGCTTGTTTTAACCAAGCTTATGAGCTGGGTGATATATACTGTCCTCAGTTAGCTAGATCAACTCTTCATTCTGTTTTCTATTCCACAAATTGTCAGTTAGCCCTTCCATTGACTGGGCCTTTTGAATGTGGAACTTTCAGGTTTGTGGAGTGAGAGAGTAGAGACATGTGATAAGTTAGATAAGCTGGAGCGTTAGACGAGGGCTGTCCCAGCACCAGGGTCTCTGGGGGAGCTCACAGGTTCTGTGCGATCACCTGAGGGAAACCATTTGGCTCAGTGGCCATGAGTGCATTGATGGGAGAAGATTAAACATCAGCAAGATGATATGTCCTTTTCTGTGGAAAGGAATCTTTAGCATAAGTTTTTAAAAATATCCTTGGATATCTTGGCCTGAAACTTAACAAGTGAAGTTCTTGTTAAGTGTTTAGTTTCCTGGTGAGGTTTTTGTTTTGTTTTGTCGTTTAGCATTTTGTGAAGTATCTGGACTTGCAATGAGACAAGTTTCATATTTCAGCAAGTTTCGGCCCTTGTGAGAGTAAATAGAAAAAGAATTTGCATGAGAGAGAAGTCCGTCCATGCCTGTGTTGACTGGAAAAAAATGTAATTACTCTGGGAAATGAGGCTAATATTTAAGTGGTTGTGTAATGGGGGGAAAAGGACTGTTCACCGAGCTCTTGAGAACTGAGGTTTGGATGTTCTGCAGTTACAATACTGAGAGTTCTCAAGGAGAGACTTGTATCAAAATCGTTTGCAGGCTGCTGGGAGACATCCCTTAGATGCCAGGGCCTAATCTTTGATCACTTGAGCCAATCTTTCCCATGTCATTATGTTAGAAATGCCACAGAATGAATTACAATGCAATTGAAAAATCAACTAGGAAAAAGAGCAAGGTTCTTTTTTTTTTTTTTTTAAGATTTTATTTTAATTATTTATTTCTATAGCCCCTCCCTCCCTCCGTTGTTTTGTGCTCGCTGTCTGCTCTTTGTGTCCATTCTCTGTGTGTTCTTCTATGTCTGCTTGTCTTCTCTTCAGGCAGCACCGGGAACCAATCCTGGGACCTTCCAGAGTGGGAGAGAGGTGCTCAATCTCTTGCGCCACCTCAACTCCCTGGTCTGCTGCGTCTCTTATTATCTCTCCTCTGTGTCTTTTTTGTTGTTGTTGCATCATCTTGCTGCACCAGCACTCTGCGTGGGCCAGCTCTTCACTCAGGCCAGCTCGCCTCTTGGGCCAGCTTGCCTTTCACCAGGAGGCCCCAGGAATTGAACCCCGGACCTCCTATATGGTAGATGGGAGCCTAGTCGCTTGAGCCACATCCATTTCCCTAAGGTTTTTCTTAGAATATTTGGGAAGAACACCAAGAGAAAAACATAAGAAATGGAGATGCTCTCATTCCCAAAAAACTTAAATGAGAACGCATTCTTGATGATAAGGCAGAAAAAGAGAAAAAGTATGTGTGTGGGGGGGCCTTTTGTGTATAGCATCTCTGGCATTTTACAATTCCTCTTTAAGGAACAAATGAAACATTAATAAGGAACACTACTGGCTGCATTACAGTCGCAAATTGATTTGCCATAGGCTGATTGTAATATAGTTTGGTTTTGGGAGACATACCTCTTAAGAAAACAAAATCAAGTTACCTGACAATGGTGTATAGACTCTTCCAAGGTGAAAAAAAAAAAAAAGCACTAACAACAAGGAGGGTTCTATCCTAAAATTTCTATTTGCTCCTGAATCATGCTTGGGCTTCTCCATTGTCATCTCTAAAACTGAGCTCCATTATTATCTTTAAATGAAGACTCTGTGCACCTTCCAACATGAAAGAGGCTAAGACTGGCAGTGAGAAAAGGGAGACCAGTACTTTTCCACTTCTTTTTGGTGGGGCCAAAGATAGAGAGGGGAGAATCCTGGGGAAGCTGATCATCTCTGAGCATCTGATGCAATCTGATGTCCCTCCTCCCAGAAAAGTGAAAATACACTCTATTTTACGGGTTCTCATGTTCACACATGTCCCCATGTGTTCATATGACATGGGGGGTCACAGACCACTGAAGCCTACCCTTGGTGTCTCGGTCAAAAACACCTGCTATAAACTCAATGGCTTTAAAAAATTTTTTTTTACTGATTTTCACCATTTGGTTACATCATCCATCTGATGAGTGACCACCTTTCCACTCTATTGTCTCATTTTAATAGTTGTTTCTATTCCTATGGGCCACCTTGAAAAATTTCCCAAAACTAGGTTGATTTAATCTGGGACCCTGCCTGTCTCAGGTGATAGGAATGGCTTCCTAGTCCTGCCTCCAATCTGCCTGACCGTTGTCGTTATCACTGTAACTGTCATCTTCTTAATCGCCCTCCCCTGGTAATGTTTACCAAGTAAGTTGCTTGATTCCAGAGAATGAACTAGATGTAATATATAGAAAAGAAGAAACACATAGATTTATTAACCTTCCAAGGAAGAAGACACAGTCCCCACTAAAGAGAATTTACAGCAACACATAAGTGTTTGTGGGTAAATATTTCAAAACATGAAAGCAGTTGAGTAAGAAAGCATGGCCTTGCTAATGTGGGTTTATTAACCGCAATATATTTAGCTTGGAGCAATTTTGTGTTTTGTGACAGGATGAAAAAATAAACTGAAGCTCAGTGAGGGTGAATATGAGAAGATCCAAATAGAACCCGTGGAAAAATAGTGACCACTTAAAAAGATACCCCAGTCCTTTTTTGAGTCAGGAATCATAGGTGACCACAAGTAAATAGAAGTTGGTAACATATGCTATTTGTTTAAAATGATACTGGGGATATA
This sequence comes from Tolypeutes matacus, assembly GCA_026826555.1. NCBI lineage: Eukaryota > Metazoa > Chordata > Mammalia > Cingulata > Chlamyphoridae > Tolypeutes > Tolypeutes matacus. Next base: position 590,287 of record JAKSZT010021197.1, on the reverse strand, counting down.
TAAATGTGTGAAATATCCAGAAAATGCTTGCAAAAGAAGTAATTGTCAAGTTATAGTCATCATACTTTTGTAGATGTAGTCATCTGATTGCATGTGAAAAGTGTTTTAGTGGGTCAGTTCCTTTTTAGTAGGAAATTACATCCTCCCTCCCTGCTCACTGAGGCCAAAGCTCTTCAACTTACACCAAGCTGGGGGGCCTCTTCCTTCATGGATGACCAGCAGTGGCTGTGGCTGAAGGGGAGAGAGTTCCTTGTCTCCAGATGGGCCTGTTGCTGGCTGTCGACTGCATGGCTGGGAGGTACCAGTATAGCTGTTGTCTTCCTGAGCTCCTGAATTCCAGGTTTAAACTGGTGGAGACAGAAGAACATTGGGCTTAGCTTCAAATTCAAGAGTCTGCTTAGAATTTGGTTGAAATGGCATCTTTTCCTAGAACATATATTTCAGTTACATATGGATTAAATTGACTTTTGTGAGGTATCCTAGACATCACCCCACCATTTGTGACATTTTTTTCTGATAGAAAACTCTCTTCTAGGTTCTGAGTTAGCTGACTTATGTATGAACTTCTGGAACACAATCTGTGCATAACTAGCCTGGGGGCTGCATATACTTGGCAAGAATTAAACTTTTACAACTGCACTGTGTCCTGTTCAGAGCCCACTGCCAGGGACAGTGGGCTGCAAATCCCATCAGTGCTATCTCCTTAGGGCCTCTTCTCTACCTCCCTTATTTTCCATTGCCCTGGTTTCCCACACTTTCCCACACATCCTCTACATTATGAATGCTGTGCTTTCACACATTCCTGGGTTTATAGGTGTTTCATCTCCACCAACACCTCTCCTCCAGATGAGTTCAGGAGCCTCCTGACCAGCCTGCTAGCTTCTGGATTTCTGCTTTCTCCATTCCATTCTGATAAAGTCTCCTAATGTGCTTCCCAGCATGTACTCCTGCTGCATCATTTTCAGTAGCTTTCCATTGCTTATAGGATAGACTTCAACCTCTGGCACTCAAGGCTCTCACCCAGACATGCTCACCTGACCCTCCCTACTGCCCCGCCCCACCCTGTGTTCACCTCAATCACTCCCTCTCCACTGGTTTAAGGTTTTAGCCTTGACAACCTTTGCCTGCAACCACTTCAGTCTTCCTCAGCCTTAGAGACCACCTCAAATAATGCAGCATTCTGTGCCTAGGACAGTATCATCTCCCCACCAGAGTATAATTTGTCAAAGGACAGGGACTTCATTTTCCAGCATCCTGGACATATCACAAGGTGGTGCTTGGTGGTGCTCTGGAAAGGATGATCCTGGAGGAAGTGTAAATGACAGCAAGAACATTCACCTTGGCTCTTGGGGCACTCTTCTGAAACATAAGGGTGACTAACCCTGCACAGCTGCTCATTGAGGCACAGAGTCTCCAACTCCATCTAGATTTCTTGCGGAGCTGGCGAGAAGTCACCCTCTCTCCTGGCTGACTGGGCAGTAGCCTCATCCAGAGCTCTGCACCTAAGGCATGAGGTACAATGAGGTCTAGAAACCTGTATTTTCCTTGTTTATGAAGCCATAGTAAATGTCTTTGAACTATAGCTCTCTTTTTAAGGAAGGCTTTGGCAGAGAGAAAAGCAACATCACTTAATTACAAGTTCAGCTTTTTAATTTATTTTTATTTTTTAATAGCACTTCTACTTTTTGGTTTGAATTCGGTTCATCTCAAGGTTGCCAGTGTGGTAGGTACATGGCTTTGTGTTCTGTATCATTTGTTTCTGTGAGCTTGTTTTTTCTTTAAGGCAGTCTTTACCAGGGGTCTGTTTCTCATTTTCTGTCTCTCTTGTAACCTATCTGGAGATGGTCTAGTATTTTTCAAACAGCTAAGTTGCTTGTCTTCTCTCTTCTCTGGACAGACTCTCGGTTAATTCTGTGGAGACTTCTCTTTGGAAACACAAAAAGGGAACTCATCTGGTTATAAAAAGAAACTAGAAAAAATTTTGAAAAAAAAGGAAGAAAGAAACTGGAGATCATCCAGCTATAAAAAATGTATCTTAGAGCATTAGTTTCTGTTTTGTCTACCATTCATTTTCTATTCATCATTTTTTTCAAGTCTGTCCAGCAGCCTGAACCTGATAATTTTAGTTCTGTGGTCTCTCTGGCTTCCAAATCTTTACCAGTGTTTAAAAATATAAATTGCAGACCCATCCTGGTGGGCGTGCTAGCAGGCAGGAGTGAGGATTTACTGCACTGCTGGATCTGAGCCATGTGTGAGCTTGGCTGGCCAAGCTTAGCGGGACTGTGGGGGAGCTGTGGCGAGGATGAAGCTGGCAGACCACAGCATTTGCCAGTTTAGGGCTTTTAATAAAATGCTTCTACCTTTCCGTGATTCACCCTACATTGGGGAGTCTGAACATGAGCATGGGCTGTGAGGTCATGTCAACCTGGGTTGGGGTCCCATTCCCTGGTTGGCTGGGCATCTTCAGTCAAGTCATGGGACCCTGCCTGGCCTTGACATCTTACTCGGTAAAAATGGGCATGGTGATTTCTGCCAAATGGGTTTGTTGTGAAGGAAAAAAAATCTAAGAGCATTTAGCTCAATGCCTGGCACAGAAGCCCTCAACAATTGCGAGTTCCCTTGTCCTCTGCACTGCCTACAGGGAAGTGAAGATGGGATAGGGGAGGCAGGGAGTAGAAGAGGAGGAGAGGGAAGAGGAGAGGGGTTAGGAGGAAAGGAGGGGAGGAAAGAGGAGGAGAGGAGGAGGGAAGTGAGAGGAGAAGGGGAAGGAGAGAGGAGGGGAGGAGGAGAGGGGGGAGAAGAGGAATCAGCCCAGGTCCCCTCTGTACTAGGGCAGCAGACATTCTTCTCAGTATCATGGGAATTGCCACCATCCATTAAACAATTCCATATAAACCGTGCTTTGTCCGTTAACTTGAGAGAAGTATGACCTTCAGAGCGAGTATGATTCTGTCCTTGGGCAGGCTCTCCTTAAGACCAGAGGTCAGACAGACATGGCCAAACCTCAACCAAGGTGGTTGAGGCTCTTGGGCTGACTTATGCAGCTGTTCTCCTTTGCCTGCTTGGGCTTCTTGGAATGGGAGTGATGGCGGTCCATCTCCCACGTGGCTGCAAATCCATCTCCACCCTGTCTGTCACCGAGATCTGACATGGATATATTTTCATGCCCACGAGCTGTCATTCATATCGGCCTTTTAGATGGTGAATGGTAGCTCTTGTTTTACTTTAAGGTTTGTTAGCTATCCAGAGTGAGCTAGTTGCTTAATCCAAAAATTAGTATTTTAAGTCGTAGAGTGTAATATTATCATGGAATCGTATAATATGATCTAAGACTGCTTTTAAGATGCTTAACATCTAGTGCTAGAAAGCATAGGCTTGGGCACCTAAATAAGTTGTACAAATAATTCATTTTATTAGGGTTCCAAAAATAAAGAAATTGGTTTGGTCCCTAAGATATTCAGTGGTTATATTATCGCCACTTTCAATCAAGGAACCAAAGTTGAAGAGAAGGTGATTTGCTCAAAGACACACAGCTGGAGTGAGGGGCCAGCTCTCTTGGCCAGTGGTGTGGTGTACACTCATTTATCCCTTTAACAGGTATGTTGTGAGTGGCCGCTGTGTGCTGTGGCCACAGCCGTGAGAAGAGACGGCATCCCTGTCTGTAAGTCCATCCTCTGGCAGGTCAGTCCTGAGCCAAGGCACTGCTGCCCCATGCCCTGTTAGTGCTCTGGATGCCTTTTGCTTTCTTTGGGGGTTCATTTCTGCTTCACGATTCTGGCAAGTGACTGGTCTCAGTAAAGGTAACATCTAGAGAGCAGAGACTTCAACTTTAATCCGCTTGTGTTGCTCCTTGACGACTGGGCATCAGTCCTGATGCCTCCTTCTTCTGCCTTCCACCGCGTCCACTGCTTTGTATTTCCAGAACTTTCCCACCCTACCCCTCACCTTCCATCCTGACCTCGCAACTCCATCTTCTCTTCCCTCCAGTATGGCCTATTAACCTGTTTCCCATCCTCCTATGGTCTATTCTCCATGGAACCCAGTTGATCCGAAAACCCACATGCTCCAGTACCTCCCCCAGGATCCCCAGTCCACAACCTGGAGTTTGCCTCTTCTTTAGCTTCGTTGTAATTCCCTGGCTATGTCAAACTGCTTAGAGTTGCCCCTGACACATTAGGCTCTTTGTTCTCTCTAAACCTTTGCTTCATATTAGTGTCTGTCCTTGGAATGCTGTCTCCCCTTTTCCACTTTCACTGGGCTAATTATTGTTTATCACTTAAGACTTAGATTAGTGATTGCCTCCTCCAGGCAACCTTCCCAGATTGCTCTCCTCCACACTGGATAAGTCCTTCCTGCCCTCTCCCATGTGTGCTGGACTATCTGCAGGACAGTCCTAGCCAGTTGGTTTGTAGTTATCAGTTCATGTTTATCCCTCCACACACTCCCATCCAACTAGAAGCTTCTCTGAGAGCAGGGACTTATACATCTTGTTCCCTTCAAAGTCTAGCACAAGGCCTGGCATGCAAAGAGATTGAATAAATGGACAGGTTATTGGATGGATGGGTGAATTAATGGAGGATGCCTGAAAAAGTAATCCCCCCCGTCCACCCCCGACACCCAATCCCTAACTCTGGACAAGTGGTTACATATTTTCAGTTGTACTGCCAGGCATAGAGTACTGCATATTGGATGATTCCGTTTATATAAAATATAAGTATAAATCAATTTATGAGGATGAAGTTAGATTGGTGGTTGTGGGGTCTTGAGGGGGTAATGCTAAGGGGTGTGGAGTATTTCTTTTTGGAGTAATGAAGTGGTTCTGGAATTTTTGAGCTGATGACTTTGCAGCATTGTATTTATGCTAGAGGCCGTTGATTGTATACTTTGGATAGATCATGTGGTGTGTGAATGTATCTCAATAAAACAGCTTAATAAACGAATGAATGGTTGTGCAAGAATGGCCAGCGGTGGCAGCTATGTATAGCAGGGGAAGCAGAGATTGAGAGGGGAGGAATTTTCTTGTTTGTTTGTCTGTTTTTTGTTTATTATTATTATTGAAATAATGAAAATGCTTTAGTGATGATTGAAGTGATGAATGCACAACTATGTGATTATACCAAATACCATTGATTGCACACTTTGCATCAATTGTATGTTTTTTTAATATGTATCAATAAAATTGATTTGTTAAAATAAAAAAAAAAGGTTAGTGAAAGCAGTGCCACATGACAATAAACTTAATGAGCAGGAAAAAAAAATAAGTTAAAAGTGTATGTAGTGGGGAAGCAGGCAAGGGAGATGTCCGAGGAGTACTCGGCTGCAGCTTCCCTGGATGAGCAGGATGCATCATAACTGTCTGTCCAAACCCCTCAGAGCTTTCCTTCCACCACATGAAGTGATTAGCTTCCACTGTGAGCTTCGTCCTGTCTCAGGCTGGGTGCTCGGCCAGGCGGCACTCGAGTTTCCTGCCCACACGGGCGATTAGGTTGTCCTTATCCTTGGGTCCCACTGCCTGGTGAAATAGTAGATAACGAAGCCAGCGCTTATCTTGCACACGTCTGCACTGACAAATATGGCAGCCTTTCAGCAAAAAAGGCTAACGCAGACGAGGCCTCTTTCCTGGCTGGAATAAAAATGAGCCTCTTGCCAATGACCAAGCACGCCGTGATTTCCATAGCACTCAGACAGCCTGAGCACTTGATATCTACCTGTCTAGCCGGTAAGCGAGCTTGGCTGGAGAGCGAACGGAGAGTGTCACTGCTGGGGCTCATCTCTAATGCGTTAGGAACAAACCTCTTAGCGGCTCTCTTGATTCCAGCGTGAATTTATTAGCTTTGGTGATAAATAACAGTGCCTTCGGGGCTTTGTTTTTGAGAGGGGTCTTTTCTAAGGCTTTGATGTCGAGGTGAAGAGGAGAGAGAGGAAATGGGCTGCGCCTGCTGGCAGAGATTCACAGGCTTGTTCTGGGTGGAGGATACGAACCTCTTCATTAATGAACTAATAAACAAGAAGGGTCAGTCTGATGATTAGTAATCTGGACAACGTAATTTCTGCCTGGATTTGATTAAGCCTTAGGACAAGCCTCTTCCAGTAGATTATCTTTCAAAAGATAATTTAGTCTCCCTCCCCACTTGAAGCTAGTTAGGTAAATTAAAGCATTTAATTTTAGTAATGAATTTTACCGATGCAGGCATAAACCGGTGTTAAGTTATGTGGGGATTGCTGATTCCTGGTAATACATTATAGAATAATAAGCCCTGTGTTGGAGGAAAATTATCTCACCATTGAATCAGGCCAGGGGAACAGAACATGAAGGAGCAGAAAGTTAGTTATAGCTGCAGAATTGCTTCCTCCTAATGAACTATGTCCATCAAATCCTCAGATTCCCCCCTGCTTCTGATATGAAAGGAACCAACCAAAAATATTTTACAATGCACAAGCTGAAGAATACCTGAATAGCTGATAAATTTAAAGGGAATAAAAGTCGAATGTGTGGCAAACTCCTTGAGGCTAAAATTGTTGTCACCTAGGAGTCGAAAAAAAAAAGCATCCTAGTACAAAATAGAATCTGAGCATAAGGGCTGGTAAGTGAAGTCACATGGCAATACTGGCTGTCGCATTGTAGGGGGGAAGCCTCAGAGCCCTGAAACACATGAGCATGTACACACACAATATTTCTCCCTCTCTCTCCTTTCCCCTTCTTTCTCCTCTTTCTTCTTCCCTGCCTACTAATTTTTAATAAGTATCTCATTTCATGCATATTTTTACTTCTGTTATTATAAAAAAAAAAAAAAAAAAAGAAGAAGATCATTTGATCTCAGCCAAACAGACAATCCAAGGTAAAAAGAGAAGACGTAAGAACGTCAGCTATGGAGAAGTATTTTTCAAACCTTGAATGTAGGGAAAATGCTTTTATGGTTCTTTTAAATGCTCTAAAACCTGAAGATTTCAACTTGGAAGTTTGCGTGATGGCTTCAGGTAAGAAAAGGTTTACTTTCTCAAAAATTGCTCAAACAGTCATACATTAATTGCATCTAGAGATGAAAATTAATGCTGAGTCAGAACTGAGATTGAGAAGCAAACTCAAAATATAAGAAGACCCATGTGGAAAAACAAGATCTCCATATGTAATGAGCTGTTAAAGAGAGAAGCAGTTGATTTACTCTCAAGGTAATTTGAAATAGAAAACTTCTAAAAAAACAAATCACTGAAACCTCATCTGAAAAGCGCCTAGTTAGGAACACAGGGGAAGGTTTTCCTTGTGCTGCCAAATGCTTCCCTAAGGCACTGTTCCCATGCAGCCCTGGTTTTCTCCGTGGCCCTGTTGGAAGTCAGAGCTCATGGGACAAGACCACAATTTTACAAGGATCCCTTTTGGGAAATTATTTCCCATCATATATATTTTTGAGCGGGCCAGTTAAAGACACTATATATTTTCTCCAACACACACATGTATGCACTAAAATACTCAAAGACCTAATTTTCAGAGAAGTCAATCTTGAAACAGTCCAGATGCCTAAAAAATTAGGGAATGTGTTGCTGTAACATTCTACCCTAAGAAGAAAGAAATAATTGCAAGTCCAGAGTCATGGGAATGAGACACAGAAAAATCAGACTGCCTGGGAAGCAGGTCATATCAAAACAGAACAGTGATATTCATTTTCTTCTTGAAGATTTCTCTTCTTGAAAAAACACCAATTCCCCTGGCTAGTCATTCTCAAACTTTAATGTGCACCAGGATCTCCTGGGGGGCTCCATAAAACCCAGACTGCTGGGCCCCATGCTCAGAATTTCTAACACCACAGGTCTGGGCTGAGAACTTGCATTTCTAGCACATTCCCAGTGATGCAAAGGAGTTGCTGGTCCAGGAACCCACTTTGAGAACTACTACCTCCAGCATCACAGTGGTCTCACTCTCATTTATTTATTGAGCAGATATTGATCGAGTGCTTCCCAGGGGCCAGACACTGTGCTAGAATATAAGAAACACACTGCCTTAGCCTTGCAGAGAGCAACCTGCCATTGGGCACCCTTTATGGAAAATTCCACTTTCACCCTCAGCCCACCTGCAGTTATGAACTGAGAATCTATTATCCCCTGGGCCCATTCTCCGTTTAATAGGATGGGATGGTTTAAGACAGAGGGTTAAACAATTCTAATTACTTCTGTCTTTCCTCATGTGACCTCTTTCCCATCTCCAATAAACGTAGGATTTCATAGAGTAGCGTCTACCTTGGAAGGCTGGATCTTTGTTCGATGGTGGGTCCTCTGAACCTTTCTAGAGACAATGTCCAGGCTGTGTACACAGTGGGATATTTGTCTCCAATATATAAGGACAGTTGTTTCTGATCGAGTCTTTAACTTACTCATAATCCTGCTTACTGAATTCAATCATTTGTCTCTTTACTGAGCTTTAGAGTGTCTTTGAGAAGACGAACATACCTTAGACCCATTGATACCAATAGATTGAAAGTGAAAGGCTGGAAAAAAGATATTCCGTGCATGCAGTAACAAAAAAAAAAAAAAAAAAAAAAAAAAAGCTGGAGTAGCTATACTTATATATATTATAAATTAAAAGCAAAACTGTTATTAGAGACAAGGAAGGACTTTATAAAATAATAAAAGGGGCAATTCAGCAGGAAGAAATAACAATCATAAATATATATGCACCTAACCAGGGTGCCCCAAATTACATGAAGCAAACACTGGCAAAACAAAGGGAGAATTAGATATGTTTACAGTAATAGTTGGAGATTTCAGTACACAACTCTCAGCATTGGATAGAACATCTGGACAGAGGATCAATAAAGAAACAGATTGAGTAATATGATAAATGGACTAAATCAAATAGACATATACAGAATATTGCACCCCAAAACCGCAGGATATACGTTCTTCTCAAGTACTCATGGATCTTTCTCCAGGATAGACCATATGTTGAGTCACAAAGTAGATCTCAATAAATTCAACAAGGTTGAAATTATACAAAGCATTTTCTCTGATCATTATGGAATGAAGCTGGAAATCATCAAGAGGTAGAAAAGGGGAAAATTCACAAATATATGGCGATTAAACAACACACTCAAATAATCAGTGGGTCAAAGAAGAAATTGCAAGAGAAATCAATAAATATCTTGAGATGAATGAAAACAATGCAACATATCAGAATCTTTGAGGTACAGTGAAGGCAGTGCTGAGAAGGAAATTTATAACCTTCAATGCTTCATTAAAAAAGAAGAAAGAACTAAAAATCAATGACCTAACTACACAGTTGGAGGAACTAGAAAAAGGACAGCAAACTATTCCCAAAGCAAGTAGTAGGAATGAAATAACAAAGATCAGAGCAGAAATAAATAAAATTTAGAATAAAAAAACAACAGAGAATTAACAAAACCAAGGGTTGGTTCTTCAAGAAGATTAATAAAATCAACAAACCCTTAGCTAGACTGACAAAGAAAAAAAGATGCAAAGAAATTTAAAAAAGAAAACAGGGACATCACTACCAACCCCACAGAAACAAAAAAAGATCCTAAGAGAATACTGTGAACAACTGTACACCAACAAATTAGACAGTATAGATGAAATGGAAAAATTTCTAAGAATGTATAAACACCCCTACACTAACCCTAGAAGAAATAGAAGACCTCAACAAACCAATCACAAGAGATTGAAATAGTCATCAAACAACTCCCCAAATGAAAAGCCTAGGACCAAATAGGTTCACAGGTGAGTTCTACCAAGCATTCAAAGAATATTTAATACCAAACTTACTCAAGCTCTTCCAAAAAATTGGACAAGAGGGAATGCTACCAAACTCATTCTATGAAGCCAATATCACCCTGATACCAAAACCAGATAAAGATATTATGATAAAAGAAAATTACAGGGAAGCAGCTGTGGCTCAATCAGTAGGGCTCCCGTTTACCATATGGGAGGCCCCGGGTTCGGTTCCCGGGGCCTCCTGGTGAAGGCAAGCCCGCCCGCACGGCGTGGTTAGCTGACCCAGCGAGCACAAGCAGCAAGGGGGGGATAAATGAATAAATAAATAAAATCTTTAAAAAAAAAAAGAAAATTACAGACCTATTTCCCTAATGAATAGGGATGCAAAAATCTTCAACAAAATACTTGCTAATTGAATCCAACAACACATTAAAAGAATTATTCATCATGATCAATTGGGTTTTATAACAGGCATGCAAGGGTGGTAAAACACAAGAAAATAAATCTGCATAATACACCACATTAATAAATCAAAAAGGAAAAATCACATGATCCTTATCAATTGATGCAGAAAAGACATTTGACGAAACACAGTATCCTTTTTTGATAAAAATAGTACAAAAGATAGAAATTGAAGGAAACTTTCTCAACATGATAAAAGCCATGTGTAAAAAACCCACAGCTAACATTGTACTCAATGGTAAAAGACTGGAAACTTTCCTGTTGAGATTGGGAACAAGACAAGGATGCCCACTGTCACTATTGTTGTTTAATATAATGTTATAGGCTCTAGCTAGAGCAATCAGGCAAAAAAAAGAAATAAAAGACATCCACAAATCAGAAAGGAAGAAGTAAAACTTACACTATTCACAGATGATATAATCCTATACCTAGAAAGTCCCGAAAAATCTACAACAAATCTGCTAGAGCTAATAAACGATTTCAGTAGAGTGTCAGGATACAAGATCAATAGGCAAAAAGCAGTTGTGTTTCTATACACTAGTAACGGACAATCTGAGGCGGAAGTCAGAAAAAAAATTCATTTACAATAGTGACTAAAAGAATCAAATGTTTAGGAATAAACTTAACCAAGGATATAAAGCAATTGTATTCAGAAAAATACAATGCATTCCTAAAAGAAATTTCAAAGGACCTAAATAATTGGAAGAGCATACCATGCTCATGAATTGAAAGACTAAATATCATTACGATGTCAATTCTACCCAAATTGATATAAAGATTCAATGCAATCCCAACAAAACTTCCACCAGCATTTTTTAAACAAATGGAAAACACAATTACCAAAATTATTTTGAAGGGTAAGGTGCCCTGAATTGCCAGAAACATCTTAAAAAGGAAAAAGCGAAGTTGGAGGACTCTCACTTCTGGACTTTAAATCGTATTACCTAGCTACAGTGGTAAAAACAGCATGGTACTGGCATAAAGGTAGACACATAGAACAATGGAACCGAATTGATGGTTCAGAAGCAAACCTTCACATCTATGGTCAAGTGATTTTTGACAAGCCTATCAAACCCAACCAGCTGGGGCAGAATAGTCTATTCAAAAAATGGTGCTGGGAGAACTGGATATCCATATCTAAAAGAAAGAAAGAGGACCCCTATCTCACACCTTATACAAAAATTAACCCAAAATGGATCAAAGACCTAAATATAAAAGCTAGAACCATAAAGCTCCTAGGAAAAAATGTAGGAAAACAACTTCAAGACCTGGTCATGGGTGGTAGATTCTTAAACCTTACACCAAAAGCCTGAGCAATGAAAGAAAACATGGACAAATGGGACCTCCTCAAACTTAAACACTTTTGTGATTCAAAGGACTTTGTCAAGAAGGTAAAAAGGCAGCCCAGCACCTAATGGGAAAAAAATATTTGGAAACCACATATCCGATAAGGGTTTGATTTCCATTCTATATAAAGAGAGCATACAACTCAACAATAAAAGAGCAAGCAATCCAATTTTAAAAAGGACAAAAGACTTAAATAGACATTTCTCCAAAGAGGAAATACAAATGGCCAAAAAGCCCATAAAAAATGTTCAATACCACTAGCTATTAAGGAAATGAAAATCAAAACGACAATGAGATATCATTTCACACTGCATAGAATGGCCATTATTTAAAAAAACAGAAAAAGTAAGTGCTAGAGAGGATATGGAAAAATAGGAACACTTCTTCACTGTTGGTAGGAGTGTAAAATGGTGCAGCCTCTGTGGAAGTCAGTTTGGCGGTTCCTCAAGAAACTAAATATAGAACTGTCTTATGATCCAGCAATTCCTCTACTAGGAATATATCCAGAAGAACTGAAAACTGTGACGTGAACAGACATCTGCACACCAGTGTTCATAGCGGTGTTATTCACAATTGCCAAAAGATGGAAACAACCCAAGTGCCCATCAACCAATGAATGGATACACAAAATGTGGTATATACTATGATGGAATACTATGCTGCTGTAAGAAGAAATGAAATTGGGACACATATAACATGGATGAATCTTGAAGACATTATGCTAAGTGAAATAATCTAGACACAAAAGGACTAATATTGCATGGTTTTACTAATAGGAAGAATGAATACATAGAGTTAAAACCTAGAGTATAGGCTATTAGGAGATAAGAGGAGGGCTGAGAAGTACCACTGATGCTTAATGTATTAGAAGTTTTAATTAACTTGACTGTAAAAGTGTAGAAATAGCTAGAGTTGATGGTAACACATTATAGTGAGTAGCAGCTGGTTTATAAATGGAATTGTGGCTGAAAAGGGTAGTCTAGGGATGTAAATGTCAATTAAAAGTAAACTAGATTATAATCTAGGAACTGGATAACACAGTGAACCTAGAGGTGGATGAGAATTGTGGTTAATAGTACAAATGCAGGAATGTCCTTTGAACTAGAATGGATGTATATCACTATTGCAGGGCAGTTGGAATGTGGAGAAGCATGGGAAAAATAGAGTTAATGTAACCTATGGACCACAGTTAACAGCAATACGGTAATATTCTTGCATCAATGCCAAAGATGTACTGTGCTAATAATAGGGGAGTATGTGAAAAATATGCCAAATGTACACTATGGACCATAGTTAGTGGAATATTCTGATGATACTATCTCATAAACTGTAACAAATGTTCCACAATGTGTTGGTGAAGGGATGTTGTATGGGAATTATACACATGTGCAAGATTGTGTATAATTATCACAACTTCTGTAATAAAAATATATTTTTAAAAAATTATTGGTTGACTGATAATCTCACTTGGTAAAGAAAATTAAAATAAAATAGACCCGAGTGAAAAAAAGGGAGTGGGATCACGTTCTACCTTGAAAATTTAGACTCCAAATAATTTTAAATAATAACTGATCTTGTCATGTCAATCAAATGAGTATTCTATTTCTTTGGTTAAAACTCAGGGACCACCTTGCATGTGGAATCCAGAGTCTTTTTATAGGGGTTGCATCATTTTCGAGGTCCCAGAAAAGGACATGCTGCCAACGTTATTCATCTATTAGAACAGTATTCTCAGAAGAATGATGTCCTTGTCCTCCTATCCCAATGAACTTTGAGAAGCCATAAGAAATTGCCAAGGAAAGAAAGACTCATTCTTGTTTGAGGTTGGACGTTGGATGATATTTACTCTGGAAGAGGCATGACTGTGGGTGGGGGTGCCCTCTGACCCTTTGCCCCCTGACCCCTCACCCGGGTGGGACATGCCCTCTGACCCTTCACCTTGGATGGGACACACACCATTAGCCCCTCAGTGTGGGTGGAAAGTGCCCTCCTAGCCCCCTTTTTCCTCCTCATTCCCTTTTTGAATAATTTAATTTTGGGCTCTTCTACCTTGAAAAAAAAACAGAGCTTTTATAGAGGGATTTTATAGATTAAGTAATTTTTGAAAGCTGGGAAACAAATGCATATTTTGGATAAATATTTATATTTTTATGTCTTATTTTTTGTATAAAATATTAAAAATAAATTCACAAATGGGGCTTCAAGTTGGAATATATTTTCCATATATCATAAAATAATGTATTATTTTGAAAATGTAAAAGTTTCTTCCCTCTCCTTAGAATTTTTTTCAGAAAAGTGCAATGCGTTTGATTGCTCCTCACCGCGTGAAGGAATCAAGCGCACATTTTCTTCCCACGGTCTGGTTTGTAGCTGACTTACCTGATGTTTTCTATAAGCAGCTTCAATTTCTGGACACATTTTTCAGCCCTGCTGCCTCTGTGTTGTTGAGGGTAAATTGTTCTTGGGCCATCAACTCAATCCACCCACAAAGAATAAGTGATTACCACTGCTCCCTGGAAACGAAGTTGACCCTGTTTTAGAGGAAATGGTTTCCTGAATCCCACGACCCAGCAAAATTCATTTTATGTTTTATGGAGCCCTCATTCAGCTGTTTGCTCTCTCAGGAAGCTCAGCAAACCCATCCATCACCCCTGTCATCTTATTTCTTTTATTGTCAGTTCCCGCCTCTGGGATTTTTTAATCTTTTTAAAATAATCTGTAGTGGGAGAAGGCAGATGAAAGAGTGGTTTGAGGACACCCGGGCTCCCCCTCTGCTCTAGAGCTTTGTCAGCTGCATGGAGGCTGGTGAGATGCAGAAAATTAGCAGGACTCTGTATTAGTCAGGATTCTCCAGAGAAACAGAAATGGCAGGAGATCCATATATAATCAATAGTGAAAGATTTATTGTCAGAATTGTCTTGTGCAACCATGGGGGTTGGCAAATCCAAATTACACAGGACAGGCCACAAGCTGGAACTCCAATGAGGGGATGAGGGTGACATTGAATTCCTAGGAGAGGTAGAGGCAGGAATTCTTCTTTCTGATCACTAAAATCCCCAGTTCTTGCTTTAAGACCCCCAACTGATTGGATGAGGAGACTCCCTTAAATGCTGATGTCATCAGCCTTAGATGCAATCAGCTGACTACAGATTCAAATCCACCTATGAAATACCCCCATAGTCATAAGCAGGCCAGTGCTTGCTTGACCAAACAACTGAACCCCCCACCAGGCCAAGTTGACACCTTAAATTAACCTTCACAGCCTCCATGATACTCTCAGTTCAAAACATGGAGACTTTGGTATTTGTGTTGCTTTGCAAATACTCCATGGAGACCCAGATGGAGTTTGCAAGAACTACATTTCTTATTTCTTTATCAAAATCTCTGCCACTGTTACCATTAGCTTTACTGACAGCCTGGTGTGTTTTCACATATTTTCCTTGGGGATGCGTCCCAACAGCTGTGCTCTCCCACACCCCAGAGGAAGCCAAAGGTCCAGTCAAGATGGCATCAGGGGGAAGAGAACTGTCTCTGGCTGCAGATAGATCATTCTAAAACCAGAGCTTAGATTTCAGTATTGGTCAAAGTTGGTTCACACAGTGTAGCTAGAATGAAACCAGCAGTCAAAAGGGGGAGAAGAAACTCAAAGGAAGAAAGAAGAGGGGCTCAGGCAGAAAGGAAAAGAGGCCTTCAAGGTGAGGGAAGCTTGATGAGGTGAATGGGGTGAAGGGATGGTAGAAGGAAGTCAATGAGCAAAAAGAGTGAAAGAAAGGGATTAGAATCCCTTCCTGTGTGGGGAGTTGGACCTTTCCTACAATGACAGAAAGCAAATGGGGAAAGAGACCAGGAAGGTCTTGAATGAGTGAGCTCCGTATGTTTGTTGGCAGACATTCATGGGTAGCAAGACATTAAAATAACTCAAAATCGGAAGCATCGCATCTGTGTAGGGCACCACTCCTTGTGTGTCTCATGAAGTTGCATTGAGAAGTCACACCTCTGTGCAGAATTTACCCTCCTCCTTCAGGACACCTTCAACTGTGCTGATTTCTCTCCCTCTTAAAATCTGTAGTGATTATCATCTCTGCAGACAGTTTAACACGAAGTGCAATCCTGTGTGACCAGGTTCCGTCTAGTTCTGTCTAGTTCCCTGTGCCCAGCTGGACCCTGGACCCCAGTGAGGTTCCCTCTCCTGACCCATCTGGAAACATGTTGAAAACTCGGGGCGTACCTGCTGATCAGGTGGTCTAGGTTGAGTCCAAGTGTGAGTTTTTATGTCTAGAAAGCATCTTATATTTAAAAGTAATTTGTGGGAAGCGGCTGTGGCTCAATCAGTGGGGCTCCCGTTTACCATATGGGAGGCCCCGGGTTCGGTTCCCGAGGCCTCCTGGTGAGGGCAAGCCCGCCCGCACGGCGTGGTTGGCTGACCCAGCGAGCACAAGCAGCAAGGGGGGGATAAATGAATAAATAAATAAAATCCTTAAAAAAAAAAAAAAAAAAAACAACGGATTTTTAAAAAAAATAAAAGTAATTTGTAAGGTCAGTTGATCATTTTTCATAGGGAAGCTTCATTGTCATCAGATAAAACGTTGTGAAGAGGGCAGAGCCAGCTGGTGGCCTTGAGGACGGTGCAGTTTTCTCATTTTTTGGTAACAGTATTTTACTTTTATCCTAAGTAAGTTCAGGTAAGACAACAAATTTTATCTAAGGTTAGAGAACACAATTTCTCAATGTATATTCATAAGCAAAGGGACCGCCTCTGTGATGCTAACTGCTACAGAAAGCATCTTTTTTTTTTCTTCTTGACATGACCAAGATCTCCTTGTTAATGAAGAAAATGAGGAAGGGAAAAAATGCTTAATCATATTCATATCTCAGATGAATCTCTTTGCATTTTTGTTTTTAAAGGTTTCTTTATGTATGAATAAAAAGAAGTGGAAGATGCTAACCCAGTAATCATGCACGGATTATAGTTGCTTTTGACTAGGTGTTGTGAGAATACCTTATCTTCCTTGAATGCATAAAATCTGCAGAAGGACAGAACCCCAATCTTGTATTCAGTTTACTCACTGTAGAATTCTATTTCTTCTCTCTTAATATTTTTAAAATAATGCCATATAAATAACAATTTTGGGGGGGATTTCCTTGAAGTGTCAAAAGTAATGATTTGACTAAATAGGAGAGTTTTAAAATAGAAACTGGTTTGCCAAAATCAAAAGATTTTGATTCTCACATTTCATATCACTGACTGATAAGGCTTTAGGATTTCTTTTGTTTCTTCCTGAAGTCAGTTGCAATATGAGGAATATATTCCAAAGGGGTATATGTGTTCATGTGTGTCTGTGCACATGTGTGTTCATGTGTGTGCACGTGTCTATGTGTGTTTGTGTGCATGTGTCTATATACATGTACATGTGCATGTGTGCATGTGTCTGTGTGTGCATGCACATGTGTGCATGTGTGTCTGTGTACATGTATGTACAGGTGTGTCTCTCTGTGTGCATTTACATGTGTGTCTCTGTGTGTACATGTGTGTCTATGTGTGCACGTGTGTGTCTGTATGGAGAGAAAGCCAGCAGACACAAGTGCTGAACATAAAGAGAATATAGCAGTAATCCAGTCCCTGAGACCATGATTCTTAACCCCGGCTGCACACAAAAATCACCAGGGAGCTTTAAAGAAACCTCAGGCACAGAGGCCCACCCCTGGAGCTTCCGATTTAATTAGCCTGCCATGATTTGTAAGCACACAGCTGGGTAGGACCTGCAGCCCGTGGAGAGCCTCTGCTCCAACAGAGATGTGCTGAGTTGAATTCCTCAGGTGTGTATACAGCATGAAGCTAAACCATTAGCTAAACTGAAGTTGGCACTTCAGGGTTATCATAGCCATTTTATAGAGGAGGAAACTGAGGCTAAGAAAGGTGCTTCTGTGGCTGACCCAGAGTCCTATGATCAGCCCCTGAGGGGCTCCCGTGCCTGCCGAGTTCTCCAGCCACTCCGATCCCCCTGGGCTCCTTCTACTGACAAACTTAAAACACCTCCTCTAGCGCTTATTAGTATGTTCCCGACCAAGACTTGAGTTTTGGGGAAGAAGGTGATTTGCCTTAATAGGGAGAAATGAAATATCTGAATAGTTGTCAACTTTTTAAACCAGTGGCTTTAACCCTGACCTCACCCACTCGTAAGAAATGCATTTTACATCACAACGCAACACAAATGCACCCAGGTAATGGAAGCAAACATTTCCCACAGTCCTCATCCTTTACTCCACACACACGGCTGTTGTCTAGTCTAGTTTTTCAGATGTTGATTGCAGTATACTGCATTGACTTAATGGATCATGACCCATGGTTTGAAAAATACGGTATAGCTTTACTTCTCCCCAAAAGCCAAGGAAAAGGGGTAGCAGTACTGTTGGGGAAGTGAATAGTCTGTTTTACCCAGCTGTAGGAAAAGATATACTTGTGGTCGAAGAATGAATTATTTCATGGGGTGTGTAGGAAATATTATTACTTTTACACTTGGGAGGCCTGGAGCTATTTAGTCAACCGGGCTTTTCAGGGAAAATTTTACACAATTAGAGTGTTGGTGCACTCCTGTGATTGCACCTGAATTTCCCCACCATGGAAGAGTGAATGTTGATATGTCTTCAATTTTTAATGTGACGTTATGCTCTTGTCGAACTGGGATTTGAAACAGGAAAAACAAATTTTTAATAAACGACAAATCTTATAGAAAGAACTCTTGATTCCAAATTGGGGAGAGGGGCGGGGACAAGGAGACCCAGACCCTTGCACAGGGGTTCTGGTTCTAGCAATTTCTTGTGCAGTTATAATCTAAATCTCATTTTGAAACTTGATTGTCTGAAGTGAGATTCTAGATGAGAGTATACTTTTTTAAGTTGACCAAGTGCTCCTTTCAAAATAATAGCATTATTTTATAGGTTTCTGATTGCTCTCTTTTGGTCCAGTCTTGTTTCCTAGCGTGATTGTGAGCTTTCTGTGACCAGGGCTGGGGCCCGGCTGCCCTCTTCCCTCACTAGTGCTGCACGCAGGTGCCCAGTGACTGTTTGTCAGGAGAAGCCAAATCTGAACCCCTTGGACCCGTGACTTAGGAGTGGAGTGGGGTGCCAAGGACTGTAGATGTGGGAGCATCTGGGCAGCCACTGTGCACGTTTTTTTTCCTCACCAACTTTCTCATATCCCATTTACCACCACCATTCTCATATAGCACTTGCATATAGTCACACACACAACCATACACAAATACATGTTGTGCATGCAAATACACACTGCATATGCAAATATATGCTACACACATACAAATACACAATACATCTACAAATACATGCTACACGCACAAATACACACTACATGCATAAATACACACTATGCACGTGCAAATACACACTACATGTGCAAGTACACAATACATCAGCAAATATATGCTACACGCACACAAATACACACTGAACATGAGTATCTTAAGCTCCCAGGGAGTTTAGGGAGTGGCAGTCTGTGTCTTCAGAGTGGAGGTGGAAGGAGCAGCTTCCCCTACCTGAGCCACAGGCAGCTGCTCAGCAAACGAGCACGTGGCAGGGATGAGGCTTGGAGGATACAGCGTGGGGCTCAGCACCAGTCAGCCTGCCCCTCTGCTGGACACTGTCAGCTGCCAAGGTCCAACTTAATCGTATTCTAAATAGTATTGTTTCGTTTATACCCAAAAGGAACCATTGGTTAAGAGGGAAATAGCAGGACAGTAATGTTGAAATACAAGCAAGTGAGGAACATGAAAAATAGTCATTAACTGTGCAGGTTTATCTTAACACAGTCATGCTCAGGTCCTTAGGTTTCACTCGTCTGATAGATATTCCTGTTTCTTTTTGTTTTTTTTTTAATGTGTTGTCTTAGTTTGCCAGGCTGCCATGGCAAATGCCACACAATAGGTTGGCATAAACAATGGGAATATATCAGTTCACGGTTTTGAGGCTGAAAGAAGTCCAACGTCAAGCAAGCCAAATGCAAGACTTGCTCTCTCCTGGAGTCTGTAGCTTTCTGGTGCTGGCAGCTGACAATCCTTGGGTTCCTTGGCTTGCACCTCTGGTCCCCCATCTCCTTCCGTGGGTTCTTCCTGCTTCTTTTGACTTCCAGCTTCTTCCTGTGTGGTCTCCTCCAGCTTCTGGTTTCCGGTTTCTTCTCTTTATAAGGACACCAGTAAGACGGAGTAAGGCCACCCTTAGCTAGAAATAACAACTTCAGGAGGTTCTATTTACAATGGGTTCACACCCACAGGAGTGTGGATTAAGACTGAGAACATGTCTATATTGGAGTGCATAACTCAATCCACCACATTAATGTTTTATTTAAAATCCCTAGCACATCAGACCTGTGATTTCATGGATATTATTGCTTAAGAGAGGTTAATTTTTTAGTGAATTAATTTAAAGCCGGATTAAAAATCTATTGTTTTAGTTTCTTTGGCTGCTCAAGCAAATATCAGGAAATGGGTCAGCTTAAACAATGGGAATTTATTTGTTCATGGTTTGAGTCTGGGAAAAACTCCAAATCAAGGCATCATCAAGGCGATGCTTTCTTCCTGAAAACCTGCCTTCTGCAGCTGGCTGCGGCAATCCTTGGCTCCTCTGTCATATGACAAGGTACATGGCAGCATCTCCTGGTCGCTCCCTTCTTTTCCAGGTTCCATCAATGTCCAGCCTCTTGCTTCCTCTGGCTTTCTCTTTGTCTGTCTGAATTTCACTCTGTTTATAAAGAGCTCCAATAATAGGATTAAGACCCATCCTGACTGAGGTTGGCCACACCTTCTTAACAGAAGTAGCCTCAACAAAAGGTCCTACTTACAATGGGTTCACACCCACAGGAATGGATTAAATTTAAGAATCTGTTTTCTGGGGAACATAGCTCCAAACCACCACATCTAAAGTGACTAATAATGCATGGAGACTGTAGCCCTTGTTAGACCGTAAGGGCAGTTGAAGGGTTGCAGCATGCAGCTGGTTTGGCCCCAGCAATTAAATGAGGTCATATAAGGACTGGGTGGTGTATCACTAGCTGATGTCACATTTGGTTAAGGGAAGAGGTGGCATGAGAACCTGGGTCTCCTGGCCAGTGTTAGACTTTCCCAAGAGCAGCTAATGCTGATGTGGCCCAGGCATAATGACAGTACAGAGGATCATAGCCTGAGACCTAGAAGTCATTTATCTGGCTTCTGATCAAGGTTTGCCATTTGCTGTTCTATCCATTTGAGCTACAAATCACCAAGAAGAGCGTCTGTGTCTGAATTGCCACCCCACGGCCACCCTTGGCCAGGATTTCTGCTTCTAAGAGGATTTACAGTAATAGACTGTTTTAGGACATTTTTCTGTCAGGTACATTACAGACAAAAATTGGTAATGGGCATTTGCAATATTGCCATTTCTATCCCTTTAAAGGTTTTAAAATGAGTTTCAATTTTATAATCAAGAATAAGCAGCTTCCTGCTAGAAAGCCACTCCTTCTATGGAAAACTCTGCATTCTCATTACTGCCACTCTATTTTAATTGTATTGTTTTCCTAATCTGGATATTCACTAATGCTCAGAATAACAACCTTGGTTAATGTCACTTTTTTTTTTTTTTTTAGGAGGTACTAAGGATTGAATCTAAGACCTTGTACATGGGAAGCAGGCACTCACCACTGAGCTACATCCATTCCCCAATGAGAGGTGGTTTTTGCATTTGTTGGTTTGTGTTTTGTTTTTAGGAGGTACCGGGGATCGAACCCGGAATCTCGAACATGGGAAGCAGTTAATGACACTTTTAATGAAAGCCGTCCAAATTTCTACTTATTCCCATGAAGGCTGCTTGGGACTTTTGAGAGGGTAGGGTGCTCCTCTAACCAATTTGGTTTCCCTTGTTTTGTCATGCCAAGATGTCATCATAAATCCCAGTCGATCTTCATTATCTCTGGTTAATCAGGACTTCTTAGTCACACCTGGAGCCTTCATATGGCGCTTTCCTAGCCTGCATAGAAAGATCACTCGTTTTAAACAAAGAAATATGAAAGCCACCATAGTGGGTTTAAAAATTATCTTTTCATTTCATTACTTTTCAATGCACAAATGAATAAGATATTGAACTCAGCAATCCCTCCAGGCACGTTATGATTTTCAGTACTGGAGTGGGTTCCATTGAATCCCTAAGTGCAGAGGATGTTTTGAGTCAGAAAGAAAAGAAAGGATACAAACCCATAGAGGGTTGCAGGTTTAATAAATTAGAAATAGTAAAAAAAAAAAAAGTGGAGGGGAAACTAAAAGGGAGCTTGTGTTCTGGAAAACTCCAATATTTATAAATATTTCAATTTATTTTTATTTAGCTTTTATACTACCAGTACAAAACCAGCAACTTCATCTCTTCAGAGCCCAAGGAAAGAAAAAAGATAAAAAGGTGTGATAGCCTCGATTTACCAGAAGACAGGTGTAGCTTAAACATATGGGAAAATTACCTGATGGTACCATTGTAGAGATGCTCTAAAATGCTGAAGTTCCTTCTTGGGTAGAGGAGTTAGTGGTTATCGCTGTATATCCATCCTTCCCAGAGCCCTGGTCTGGAGATTCTTTCATCCCTTGAAACCTTTAAATGGGGCTTGTAGAAAAAGGCCCTTCTAAAATAAGGCTAGGCTTGGGGGCCATCCTTGGACCTTACCATGTTTGGAGTTAGTGGTTAGGAGCAGATTCTGAAGCCAGATGCCCTGGGTTCAAGATCCAGCCCTGCCACCTACTAGTTGTGTGATGTTGGGTAAGTAACATCCTTCTGTGGCTCAGTTTTCTCATCTATAAAACTGGGATGATAACTAGTACTCATCTTCTATGGTAGTTGTAAGGATTAAATGGCATAACTAAGTCAGTTAAAGTGCTTTGGAATAGTGCCTGGTCTATAGTAAGTGCCATATAAGTGTCAGCTCTTGTAAATGCCCCCACCCCATGTGTTCCTACAAACCCCATCCACTCAACAATTCAGCATCTATGCTCTGAGCCCCTGCCCCATGTCAAACATCCTACTAGGGGCTTTACAGAATTGTGCAACTCTCACTACTTTCTTGACCGTTGCTTGTGGCTCAAACGTCTCATGACAAGGACAATTCCTGGCTTTCTTTGTATCCCCGAGCTCCTCAGGGTGACCAGTGTGGCCCGAGTACCCAGGCTTTGCCAAATGCAGCCCTGGTTCTGCTGTGAATGAGGATTGACCACATGGTAGAATCCTCAAAGGTGACCTAGCACCATAGAGCAGTCTGTTTCTAAAGCACCTGCATGCCAGGCTAAAGTATGAGAGGTAAGACCAGACTATACATGCTCTGGTGTGGAGGTTAATTTCCCCTGGATTTTGGCCTATGATGCTTCTAGAGTTTGCTTTAGCATATGCTCCAATACAGTAAATAAAGCCTTGGGAGGTGCTCTGAATTTACCTCAATTTTTGAAGCAATTGATACTGTGACCAGAGCCAGGAGGAATATGAAAAGGTCTTGGCACTACCTGATCACATCATAAAACTTTGAAGCAGAACCAAGAGGAAAGCATGGGTCTCTCCTCCAAACTGGGATCATCCAAAAAATGCTCGTGATTGCTAAGGGGCCATCTTCAAAAATAATGACTGCAACAATTTTCAGTAATTTAGCAACAACATATACCACCTGTGGACCACCTGTGCATGCCGTGCACTATACATGATTGGCTGGAGTTTCATGCTCGTGAAAGTGGGCTTTCCATCTCACAAGAGCCACTTAAAATTTTTATGGGGTTAAGAACTGGGGATTAGAATAACAATATCTGGGATCTGAGTTATGAACTTTCTCAGCCCATTTTCTTTGGTCTCCCCAGAAAAAGCATGACTCGTGAAAGTTATTCAGCTTTCCAGCCTTCAGCTGAAATAGAGAGAGGTAATACGGTTCAAAGGCAACATAAAATGTTTTGCAAATAATCACATTAAATATTTTAAATATGAAAATATTCAGTATGTTTTTTTACAGAATGTGTGTGTATTTCACCTGAAATAGGTAGGACCGAGTAGATCATTTCTAACACCGCTTGTGATGGTTTGAAGCTGTATGATCCCCAGAAAAGTATATTCTTAAAGTTAATCCATTCCTGTGGGTGTGAAGCTCTTGTAAGTAGGGCCTTTCGATTAGTTTACTTCAGTTAAGGCATGGCCCAGGGTGCGTCTTAATCCTCTTACTGGAGTTCTTTATAAATGGGATGAGTACAGGGAGAGAGAGAGAAAGCCACGGAAGCAAGAAGCTGAAAGAAACAAAACCTGGAAGAGAAGGGAGAGACCAGCAGGTGCTGCCATGTGCCTTACCATATGGCAGAAGAGTCCATGAGTCACCAGCAGCCAGTCTTCTTGGAGAAAGCATTGCCTGATGATGCCTTGATTTGGACATTTTTCTCAGCCTCAAAACTCTAACCTCCTAAGTTAACAAATTCCCATTTTTAAAAACCGACCCATTTCATGGTGTCTGAATTTTATTTTTATTTTAACAAATCAATTTTATTGATACATATTAATAAAGTGTACAATTCATCCAAAATATACAATCAATGGTATGCAGTATAATCACATAGCTGTGCATTCATCACTTCAAGCATTATTAGAGCATTTTCACTGTTTCAATAATAATATTAATAAACAAAAAACAGACAAGAAAATTCTTCACCTCTCAATCTCTCTGTTTCCCCTGCTGTACATATTTGCTATTTCTGGCTTTGCCTGCACAATTATTTATTTATTAAGCAGTTTTATTGAGATATGTTCACATACCATATGCTCTATCTATTGTGTATAATCAATGGCTTTTAGTACAATCACAATGTTGTGCATTCATCATCACAAAAAATTTTTGAACTATTTTTTCATATATATTTTTTATTTTTTAAAAGATACTTAGATTACATAAATGTTACACAAAAACTATAGGAATTCCCATATGCCCGACTCCCCACTCCTCCCCTCCCACATAAACAACATCCTTCATTAGTGTGGCACATTCATTGCAATTGATAAACAGCATCCTGGGCCATTGCCACTGAGCATGGATCATGGTTCACGTTGTAGTCTACATTCTCTCCTACACAGTTCTGCATGTTGTGGGACCATATAAAATGGCCTATATCTGTTGTTGCAGTGACATTCAGGATGATTCCCAAGTCCTGAAAAAGCCCCCATATTACACCTGTTTTTCCCTCTCCCTCCCCTGAGAACTTCCAGTGGCCACTGCCTCCACATCAATGTTTTAATTTCTTCCATTGCTAGAATGACAATATGTCTATAGTAGAATACCAGTAAATCCACTCTAGTCCATAGTTCATTCCCCAATCCTGAGGATTCTGGGATGGTGATGTCCACTCCACCTCCAACTGAGAAGGGGCTTCGATCCCATACAGCCAATGCATGGGACTTTCTTGCTTGCAGTTGTAGGCTCTCTCATTTCCTTGGATATGGTGGTTGTCAATTCTTACCTCCTTGTTAGTTGTCCTGGGTGAGTCCAATGAACTGGACAGTAGGTGTTGCAGCTACTCTGGGGCTCCATGGACAGCCCAAAGACTCCAGGCTCTTGGATATACACCTACCAACTCCAGCACCAAGTATAGGTTAAATAGAAGGGACAGAGGAGCCATGTGTAGGGAAGCCACACTTGAGTCCACCTCTGTCACTCTCAGGAGCACAAACTCCAAAGTATAGCCCATTGGCAAGGGAACACAGTGTCTGCATTTTGGCAGCTTAGCAAACTAGAACAGCCCTCTAAAACTTGACCCCTTGAAAATGTGTTTCTTTTATAAAAGCAACCCTTAACCAGCCTTGTGAATGGGGACACCTTGGGAAGAAGGTAGCAAATGGGTGTGCCGAGAGCTGACTGTCAGCAGAGTGTACACCACAGGAGTGGAAGCCATACCCAGGACGGGTCTGGAGGCTGGACGGGATGCAGAGGGGAGGGCAGGGCTCATGGGTTGAGCCGACAGCACCTTCAAGAGTCTGCCTTTAAGAAGAATCTGCTCGTGGTACTTGAGTTTTTCCAGAAAGCAAAATTAGAATTCTTTCTTAATGTAGGGTCTTCAGAAGTCCCCTAGGAATTCTGGAATTTTTATTTAAGAATTCCAAATATCCTAGAGATTGTTTTCAGACATCAGAGCCTCAGTTAAGGTAACCACATAGCTTTGCCTTTGTCCTGTACCCTGATAGCACTGCCCGTCCCCACCAGCTCTCCTGAAGCGTGTGGATGGGTTGGGCAGTGGGACACACATGCCATGGTCCTCAGCCTGCCCCTCTGCTGGGGAGGGCAGCTTCTTTAGTATACACATGTGCACACAAGTGTGCACACCGAGGACCATTTTAACGCTATTGGTGAGTAGCAAGGGAGTGAGCCAGAATAGATCTGGATTCTATTCTCTTGTGGTATGCACAAGCTGCAGTTTCTCTAAGTGCAGGTTTGCAGGTTTAATCTGAATGAGGCGTTTGAATTAGAGCTGGGCACCTGACCCTTTAATGTGGGGGCAGATCATCTGGAGATCTTGTTAAAAGGCAGTCACCTGTTCAGTGGTCTCGGATGGGGACAAGATTCTGCATCTTTAACCAGCCCAGGTGATGCCACTGCCGGCCCCCGGACCCATTCGAGGAGAGTGGGACGAGGCGTTGACATAGGAATTAACCTCATTTTACAGATAACCAAGCTATGTGGCTAGTGAGGGGGTAAGGTTGGACCCCAAACTTGCATCTAACCGGCCCCTGAATTTAGCCCCTTTGAAAACTTTATACTGCCTTCCGTTTTCTTCTGGGGCTTGAAAGAGTAACCACAGCTTTCAAAGGTTAGTAAGGAGCAGCTTAGCCGTGGTAAAAAGCTCTCCTGCCATAAAGCTGGAATAATAGGTAGAAGAAAAAATACTCTGGTGGCAAAGGTACTGTGTGAGGTGACCTCCAAAGCCTGTTACCTCAGGGAGGGCTGTGCATATCAGGAAGCTATTTTAAGCTTCCTTAATTTAGGCTAATTTAATCAATAAACTCTTAATCCCCTTGTCAGCTTGCTAGTTCTGCAGCCTCACTTACTTTTATATTCGCTAAAATTTCTACCAGATGATGGGGTGTGACGCTCACGGCTGGAGCACATGCAGAACAATCGCCTTTCTAAAGAAAAACCTCCCCAAGTTGCCTTTCTGAGTACTCAGGATGCATTCATGAATCATTCCAAGCACTAGGCTAAGGTCCGCAAATCTCAACTAAATATTACCATGTTTTAGTCTGAGTTTAAATTGGTGTTCTTTTAAAATCCTCATTCATGGCTTCAAGCATAACAAACTGACTTAAAATGGACCGTTTTGTGTGCTAAAAGCCAAATTCCAGGGCTTAATTTTTATGTGGAAAATTTCATCTCAGAGCAGACTTTACAGCACAGTCATAAACCTCAAAGAATGGGGATTTGTGGCGGCAGGCACGGTTCTTAGCAGGAGCCCTGTTTCAGGCACGCCAGGCACGTGAAGCAGCTCGAAAGCCTGGTGGCAGAGCACAGGGTCGTTGTCTGTCATAGGGATTCGTCCGTTAACACATCACATTGGTGCCCGCAGGCCCTGGGCGGCCCAGGCTAAGAATGCCAGTTACGTTTCACATCCACACGCTTCTGTCTGTTCCAAGGGCTTAAGCTTGTTGGTAGTTGGCTAACTCCAAGCTCGCTTCCCTTTGGGGGAGACGACGGGCAGGTGGGTTAAGAGAGTTTCAGCACTAGGCAGACCAGGTGCCGGACCAGCCTCTCACCAGCCCCTTGACTGTGGCTGAAAAACCGTCGGGGCCTGATTCCCTCCTCTATATGGTGGGAACCAGAGCCCATGCCTCCAGGCCTGGTGTGAAGACACTGTACCAGGAAATGCCCAGAACCCAGCAGGAAGCCTTTATGAATGTTTAAAGGTGCTGATTTTCTGCTAAACTTCAAATGATGCTTAACTGTAGGAGTTACTCTTATGGGTGTGCTACCCACTGCGGGGGGGACGGGGGGGAGGGCGGGGAGCAGTGGGTCAGAAGCCCCGGGGAGGAGGCAAAGTTAGGATCAAACCAGGCTCAACACTGGCCGGGGAACTTGAGACAAGAAGAATGGCTCTGGGGTAGCCGTGCACCCCAGACTGACTGCGGTCACTGACGGTTCTCAGGGGAGCCCCTCCCTGCCCCAGGCTGCCTCTCTCAGCCCCTCGGGGCCTCCATGCTCCCGAGACCCCACCTTTTCCGTAAATAAGCACAACCCACTTGTCAGAGAATTACACTGAAGGTCCAGTATATTTCGTCCTCAGAGCTTTAAACGCTTAGTAAATATTTGCTGAAGGAACGAACAAGCCGAAGACCTTTCTACAGGAAACTTTGAAGCTGTAATGAGAGCTAGCTTGTCAACCCAGAGGTTCCTGTTGCCTCATCTGTTTTAGGTGAAGCTTCCTTGCACCATTTTCAGGGCCTCTGCCCTGCACAGGGAAACCTCATGCAACTTTGAGAGCTTTTATTAATTACGCAAAACTCACATTCGTAAAATGGGCTCGCCCCTCAGAGTATTCATTTTAAATATTTAAAAGTGAGGAGGGGGAGAGAGCTCATTGAACGCAAAGCACTTTTTATACTTTCCTTAGAGGATATTTTTGTTCGGCAGCCCCTTCCGCCGTGTGTGTGCTGCCGTGTTCTCTGAATTAAGGAAGGAGAAATGTCATTTAGAATGACAGAGCCCTACTGGGTCCTAGATTACCTTGGACAGCTAGAATAAGACGCTTATCCAGGCCAAACTGTGTCACAGTTTGGCCTCGGCGCTTTCTTCCCAGAGCATCGTCCCCAGGCAGTGCTTCAAAGGGAATAAGAACAAAAATGAGAATCACCACCTGGCTGGCAAGTTAGTCCAGGCAACACCAAAGTGAATGTGGAAGGGCCGAGCCGTGCCCTTGTCAGCTGGGTCGTGCTGAGACCAGAGCTGGATGCAGCAGCCCTGAGGGCTCCTTGATGGCCTCCTGCGCTAATGAAGGCCACACCTGCCCTGCCCGGTGGCCAGTTGGCTGTGTGCACGTGTGTGTGAGGGTTTCTTGGATGAAACGGCTTAAAAGTAAACTTTCATCCATAAAGCCAAAGGTTTTGAAAGTGATTTTTAAACTGCTTGATGGGAAACGGATGTGGCTCAAGAGGTTCAGCGTCCGTCTACCATATGGAGGGACCCGTGTTCGATTCCCGGGACCTCCCGGTAAAAAAAATAAAAATAAAAATAAAAATAAACTGCTTGAACAGGGGAGCAGGTGTAGCTCAGTGGGTGAGTGCCTGCTTCACGTGTATGAGGTCCCAGGTTCATTCCCCAGTACTGCCTAAAAATGATAAAAAAGCTGCTTGAACAGTGTGAACAAAGAGCTTAATTAGGGATTGGCTCCATGACTGGCAGGCCTGGTACTAGAGAAGCCAGTCAGCCAAACAGTTTCACTAAGACTTACTGGAATACCCTGTAGCTATTTAAAAAGAAATGTGTGGCTTTTTCGATATATGAAATATGCATTTTAAATCAGGTTAGATCCCAAAGGGGACTATTTGCAATCCTTTCGAAATGCAAACCTGTCCGTTGGTTAAGGACAGAACAGATTTTCGGGTTCCATAAAGTTGACTGAATTCCTCATTTAAAAACCCAGTCTTGCACGACGGTCAGATGCAATCCCGTGGATGTTCCTCCTTAAGGATTTGATTTCAGGGTGACCCCGTCACACTCACTGAACGTGACTGGACAGTGCTGGTTCCAGAGTGACAAGGACCACTGAGCACCAGACAAGAGACAAGAGAGAGGGTGGACTCTCTCACTTGGATGTGGAGTGGACATCACCATCCCAGTCCCCTCAGGATTGGGGGAAGAACTATGGACTAGAGTCGACTTGATGGTATTCTGTTGTACACATATGGTGATTCTAGCAATGGA